>CM051371.1:4835301-4860301 GCA_028015245.1 Cardamine occulta
CCACTGGTACTAATCCGCCGCCGTTTCTTCGCCGGAGTCTAAAATCAAGAAAGTTACTAAGCGATGATGAATGGAGAGAAGACAAGGATGAATAAGAAGAACGAGATTGACAATTGAAGAAGCATTGAGATTTAGTTGGAAGATGAGAATCAGAAAGTGACTGTTTTGGTTTAGCTGGTGGTGGGAAAGAACAAGAAGCGGCGATTAAAGCCATTCTCTGTTTTTTTTATGAGAGTGTTATAAAGGTTGGATTTTTATGATAAGGGCGTAGCGCCACCGTGAAATGGCGCCGTGGACCGGCGAGGAATGGTAAAATTGAGAGGGTGAGGTTTGGAGTTGAAGAAGAAGAAGAAGAAGAAGAAGAAGAAGAAGGAAGCGATAATATAGAAAATTAGAAAAATTCAAGAAAGGAAAGATTTGTTAAGGTTTAGGCATGATTGACAAGTGCACAAAATGTCAACGGCTGAGATTTGTTCTTCTTATTTTGTATCACGGCGTCACCGTCGATGACTCTGTAGTTTTTTTTAATTAGCATATAAACAAAAAATAATAGTCAATAGAAGGCATTCGAGCCTTTTTATATTTTTTGTTAATTTCCATTGGAGCATGTTGGTTTTCGTCTACTTGGATGAATTTGGGTGAAAATTTGTTGTTTTGTTTGATGAAAGAGTCAAAATTAATGTATGGGTTTTGTTTGGTGAAAGAATCAAATGTTTTATAGAGTAACATGTATTAAAAATTCTATAAAACATTTGAGTTTTGTATATGAGTTTAGGATATGTGAGCTTCAACTATGAGTGCTTCGTTTATTGGGGGGTTACGGCCGAACTACATGGTGGCAAGGAGCCTAAGCAACATAGTCTTACCCATTGTGTTATTTCTTTGTATGATTGAGTTTAGGATTCTTTAGAGTTAGTCAAGAGCTAAGTTATTAAAAAAAAACAAAAAAAACAAAAAAAACTGCGTTTAAAGGTTTGTCTAATCTTAAAATACATGTGGCGCTAAAACATTGTTCTTTTTTTCGCTTAAATATATTAAGAATACATGCTCTTACAAACGAAAGAAATATCCCTAGTAACTTAGTAGGCAAATAATGTTAAAATTTTCTATGATAACATCCTGAAAAGAGAGATACTTTTGAAACACAAATAAAACTACAAACCAAAATTGTTAAAACTAATTTTAATTAGTTAAATCTTAATCTATTCACCGGTTTTTCTCTGAAATCAGAAATTGTTTTGATATTGATGGAAATCAAAACTTCAATAAAAATTTCCAGACTTCATATTCTCGCTTGATGTTTTATAAACTTCTGAAATTAAAACGTATGTTTATTTACTCCGGTTTGATGGACCTTTGTCATAAGTTTTTAAAATCATTGGTAACGTCGAAATATACTCAACTAATATCCACTTGAGATAAAACAAAAACTAGTAAGATCTAGACCAGATCTGGTCTTGAACTCGAATGGAACAAATTAGAAAAGTCTAACTGCTTCACCTGCAACGATTTATGTGGAAGGTTGTAGATCAACCGGTTAAAAGTCAAGGAAAGAAATCAACAAAAAAAGAAGAAGCAATTGCGATAAAAACTCAACCTAAAACAATAAATCACAAAAATAAAATAGAAAGAGGTATTCTCAATTACGTTGAACAAGCCCAAAGATGAAGGATTATTCAGAAGACCGTCACCAATGTCCTTCGCTTATGGATCTGTTGGAAAAACCATCGATTTTACTATTTCATGAAATCAACAGACCACCATGAGAATATCACCACTAAACTTTAAAACGAAACAAATCAATCTGAATCCAACTGATGGTGGATCTTTGGAAGCCTCCTACGATCGATCGAAATATGCTACTCTTCGCTTTTCTTTACCTCTTTTTGTGACGGCCTAACAAATTGGTTTATAAGCTAAATTGTTCATAACGTTAAAATATTTAACATTTCAAAGACGACTTTTAACCCCACACAATAAAACTTGCATTATGAGCAAATAACAGGTGGATAGGTTGACTAGCCCAATTTCGCCATTTATTAGAAGATTAAAGAAAAAGCATTTGTCCATTGGCTCTACAAATTAATTTCCATATAATCTTTTCCTTTTTTCTTGTTCAAATGACACTGAATTTTAATTTCTTATTAGGTCATTTGTCGCAAAATCGCTCCAGCTCGAACATGTTTTGCTGTAGAATTCTCTTGGGATAAGATACGGAAAAATGTACTTAAGTGACATACATAATCAAATCAAATATTTTATCATTTTCCATAAAGTTCAGTATCACAAACACCCAAACTCACAAAATCGAACATTCTCATTGCAAACTAATAACGTTACTCCTCTAAAATGGTGTACATGTAAGCCCATTTTGGCATTATATCCCTTTTTCCCTGATCTCGAGATTACGAAACAGATTGACCTTGTTATGTGTTCTTAGCTCATGATGACATTGGCTTTTTTCCTAAGATAGGAAGATCCGCGTTTGGTGACATTCATCATAGTATTACAGTTTTATACTCTCCTCTTTATTCCCACCAAATTGTTCGTACATAATTTTAGGTTTCTTCATCGTGAGCTTGATCGTGGAAAGTGTTGGAGATAATGAGTAAACACATGCACCTTGAAAGATACAGTTTGAGGTTATTAAGGGCTGTCTCTAGGGGTAGGTAAAGTGGACAAATGGCATGAGTTCATTATCAATTTTTAAAAATTTGTAAAGGCCCAACTTTTTTTCAAAAAACGTTTTTACTACGATGTCTTAATTTGCTTTTTGGTTTTGCCAGGGGCCTTACAGATTGAGATGGTTACTTGAAAAACCTATGTGCTGTGTGAGGATCCTCAAACACTAAAACCAAAACACATTTTTTTAAACGCAAAGGAAAATGCAACCATATGAGTTGTTTTTTGCTTGTTAATGTGTTAATTTTTGAGATTTCTAGTTTGTAAGACCATTGTTTAAGCTTTTCAATGTATTTTACATTAGTTTCTGATGTTATTCTTGGATCAAATCCCTTTCTCGAACTCGAATATTGGGTATTTAGATTTCAAGACGAGTAGATGTGCTACTTGTTGATCTTACTCATGAACTATGTGGTTCAAATCGACTAACGTCCCTAGAACATATTATCAAAGCAAGTAAGCATGATCAGTCTAGATAATGATGACATATACCTACCCTTTTGATGGTGTGTGTCTCATCAAGTATGGAGTATAGAGTGTTGGTTGATTCCCTCATAAGTTGATTTAGGAGCCTCTCAGGTGAAATTCGAGGCAAAAGTTTACTTATTGGAAATTTTCTTGTAGGTTGATATTCAAGTGTCACAACTTAATTTATCCCCAATAATATGAATTTGTAAGTATAATTGTTTAAGAAATATATATAATCTTATTATATAAAATTTGGGTTGCACTTATGACACGTGTCTAAATTATACTTCACGAGATCATGACACGTGTCAAAAATAGTTCAGATATTGCCACGTATCAAATTCATAAATACAATTATAGAAAAATATATATATAGAAAGAAATAATTTTAAAAGGAAAAGAAACCAATGATTTGTTAATTTATCTAATCAATAATTAAAATTAATAAATAATTTTTTTAAAAATATAAAAACGAAAATAAAAGAAATGATTTTAAAAGAAAGAAAAAAGAAACCAATAATTTGTTAATTTATCTAATCAATAAATAAAATTAAGAAATAATTGTAAAACAAATCTAAAAACGAAAATAAAACTAATTAAAATACAGAAATAATTTTAAAAGGAAAAAAAGAAACTAAGAATTTGTTAATTTATCTACTAAATAATTAAAATTAATAAATAATTTTAAAAATAAAAAACTGAAACCAAGAATTTATTAATTTATCTACTCAATAATTAAAATCAATAAATAATTAAAACAAATACACAAACGAAAATCAAACCTAAAACCCTATCTTAAGAAAAAAAGTTAAGCAATAATTTTTTTAATTTATCTGTTGAATAAAAAATAAGTTTTTAATTATCTAATCAAAGGAAAAAAAACTAATAATTTGTTAATTTAACTAAATAATAATTAAAATTAAGAAGTAATTTTAAAACAAATCTAAAAACTAAAATAAAACTAATTAAAATATAGATATAATTTTAAAAGAAAAAAAAAAGAAACCAAGAGTTTATCTAATCAATAATTAAAATTAAAAATAATTTTAAAAGGAAAAAATGAAATCAATAATTTTTTAATTTATCTAATCAATAATTAAAATTAAAAAATAATTTTAAAATACAAAAAACGAAAAATAAAACTTTAAATCCTATCTTAAGGAAACAAAAGTTAAACAATAATTTGTTAATTTATCAAATCAATAATTAATTTTAAAAGAAAAAAAAACTACAAATTATTAATTTGTCTAATCTTATTATATAAAATTAGGTTGCAGAATGAACAAAATTGATTTTAGTATAATCCAATCTAATTCATTATTCTAATTGGTTAAGTATTAAATAAATTTTAGGAGATGATCTAATATGATGAATGTTAGGAGTACTAAATGATATTCAAGCCCGACTGTTAAACAGTTTTTTCAGGTTTATCAACAAGAATTACATATATTTGACATAAAATAAGAAATTGGTTAGAAAAATACATGATATTCTCGGTTTACGAAACGAAGAAACATCACCTCCTTGGAAATGAAAAATTGAAGGAAATATTTTCTCATACACTTATGTGGATCATGCAGATCCAATTTTCATACACTTATGTGGATCTACCTAGAAGAGAGAGCATGCCGATGAAAATTCTGGTGGAGATTAAAATGATGATGTATAAGAATCTGACAACGGAAAAGAAAGAAAGCTGTGAAAACCAAACATCTGTGAAAACCAAAAGCTGTGAAAAGAAAGAAAGCTGTGAAAACCAAACATCTTAAGGTATAAGCCCGAGATAAAAATAAAATTGAGAGCTGGTGACGGAAGGGTGGAGCTAAAAAATATTGTCGGAAAACACCATGAGACAACGGAAAAGAAAGAAAGTTGTGAAAACCAAACATCTGTGAAAACCAAAAGCTGTGAAAAGAAAGAAAGCTGTGAAAACCAAACATCTTAAGGAATAAGACCCGAGATAAAAATAAAATTGAGAGCTGGTGACGGAAGGGTGGAGCTAAAAAATATTGTCGGAAAACGCCATGAGACAAGGAATAGTGAAAGATTCCAGCAAAGTGAAGCTGCGAGAGAGAAAATATAATATGTTGAAAATCGAGATATAATCTCAACAAGAGAATATAAGATTGGACAATTAAGATCTTGCAAGAACAACATCTTATTTAGATATGAGTGAGAACATAGTCATTGGTCACTGGATTTTTTTACATCTCATACTAGGCCTAGGCGTTAGGGTTAGTTCATGTCTCCCGGGTTTTTGGGTTTAGAGGTCTATGATCTATTAGGTTTGGTTTAGTTCCATCTGCATCCGAGTCAGGTTTGGATACACAAAATAGAAAATAAATGTTAAAAATTGGTTAAATTTGAATAAAATTTGGTTAAAGTTTTCTAAATATAACTTAGAACTTTCAAATATACTTGCATTTTGCGTATGTTAGTTATTTTGATCTAAAATAATTGATATCTCTGGATTTATAACTGTAGGGTATATAATTGAGTTATATCAATTTTATATATTATTAATGGTTTTGAATAAATAGATTCACAACATAGGTCATCGAAAGGATCTCGGAGACCAGCCAAAGCAAGAAAGCCAGGATCTTTAAGAAAATGAATTCCTATTTGAAGAGTACATAACCACATGGATAAGCTCACACTAACCTGTCAATATTTCGAATATTTCAGGTATCTATTCAGCTCTCGCTTTAGTTTGGGTTTGGTTTTTTAGATAGAGAAGTTTAGGATCCTTTCGGATTTTTGTTGGACCAGATTCGGTTTAGTTTTTTTGTTTCTGATATTTTTAAAATATATATCTTACACGGTGACTGAAAAAACAAATGACAAGACGAACCAAACTAATAGATGTGGTATATATTTTTAATATGTTAATAATAAAATTATGATACAAAAATTTATTTATTCATGTAAAATATGTTAATAACCAAATTCTTTTTTCTAACGAAATATGATTTCTACTTTTTTTCCGTAAAATTATTTTTATAAGATAAATCATTAAGCACATATATTTATTTTAATAACTAATTTTACTTAAATTTAATTTATTTTAAAACAAAGAAACTCATCCATCGGGCGGGTCCTAATCTAGTATATTTATACAACATCTAGTAGTCAAATATACCATATAAATTTATTTTAATATCTAATGGAGAAAATATTAAACTATATTTACTATACTTTTCTAGACATATTTTTATATTTGAAAAGATAACATTGTATGAATTCAGAATTTATAATCATTAATAATCTAATAATACAAATCTAAAATCTAAACATTATGACATAAAAATACATATTTTGAGTGAATCATATTTTTAATATCATTATCTCTCTTTTAGTAGTAATTTGTTTTTTCTTAAATTTTTATTATTTCCATGTTTCTTTTTAAGTATAATTTTCTTTTCCAGTCTATATTTGATTGGACAGTTGTCATTTTCTTATTTCTATTTTTTTCTTCTTATTGACTTAATTACCAAAATATTCATTAGATTCAAGAATTTTTTTCCATATCTAGTAATGTTATTATAATATATATACAAGACCTACCACAACTTATGATAATGAGAACTCGATTGTAATTGTGGGTTTCATGAAAATGGGTTGGTTAGTCAAAGCTCTTGCTGCTTCGATATTGTTGTGTTTGTGTTTTGCAATAACAGAGTCAGCTCCTAAATCTGCTCTCGTTACCAAACTTCCTGGCTTCAATGGTACTTTTCCATCTAAACACTATGCCGGGTAAATTTAATCTATGTTCTTTATTACATTTTACAAAATTCTCATCTATCAAGAAGTTTGATTATAGATTTCCTTCCTATAGATTTTAATTTCTCATTTTTCATATTGAATAAGGTATGTGGCAATAGGTAAGGACCTTCGTAAAAATCTATGGTATTACTTTGTGGAATCAGAGAGAAATGCTTCAGCAGATCCAGTTGTGCTTTGGCTTAATGGTGGTCCAGCTTGCTCTAGCATGGACGGATTTGTCTATGAGCATGGTAAGTTTCATATAAACATTTCTGTGTCAAAATTAAGCAATTTCATGTTGGCAATTATAAACGTTTTAAATGGCAAACTTATATATATATTTTTTACCGGCTATGAGATTATTTAGGATTGAATGGTAGTGAATAGTTATTTTTTCTTTTTCTTTTCAAAAGCTCACTAAATCAACCAAACAATTTTTTTCTTTAACTTTTGTTATACTATTTCACTTCGTTTTTTTTTTAATATCAGAAAGTAAAATCTAAAAACCCAAAAACTAAAATCTAAATCTCTACAAAAATCTTCAACCATTAAAGGTTTTAGTCTGGTTTCAGTCTCATATATACATAGTTATATAAGCAAAGACAATCTGAACATACGATATGGTTCATAAATATTATTTCAGGTCCATTCAATTTCGAACAAAAAAAGAGAAACGCACCTCTTCTGCATCTCAATCCTTATAGTTGGTCCAAGGTAAAAACAAAGACAACATTGGCCTATTTTTGGACATTTATCATACAACATTTCTCTGATTTTTACAAATGTGCTTTTGGTCAGGTGTCCAACATCATATACCTTGACTCTCCAGTTGGTGTGGGGCTCTCATACTCGAAGAACCAATCTGATATTTATAGAAGTAATGATACGAAAACCGCGTCTGATACTCACACATTCCTTCTCGAGGTAAAATAAGAATGTAATCAAGTTAGAAAAAACTTTTCTTATATTGTGTATAATTCAAGACATAAACTATTAGATCCAATATGTTCAATAGTGGTTTAAGATGTTTCCGGAGTTTCAGTCAAATCCATTCTTTATCTCAGGAGAATCATATGCTGGTATCTATGTGCCAACTCTTGCTTCTGAAGTTGTCAAAGGTCATTATTATTATCTTCTTCTTTTTTAGCATCATCTTAACTCCTTTTTTCAGAAATGTTAGCAGTATTAAAAAATAATGTTAATTAGTTCTAATTTTTCTCTTCATTTTCTTGTTATGTTGTAGGGAATAAGAATGTAATGATAACAAATAAAAGACACAAAACTAAGAAGGTGACAAAGCCGGTTATCAACTTCAAGGTACGACTATAATGGTTGAGGATCTGTTTCAGATTAAAAAGTTCGTTCTTGTTTGATGCTAAGGAAATAACATTAAATATAACGGCTACTATTGTAATTAGCTAATTGTCTCTTACACTTCCTTGCGTATACTTTGTCTAAAATCATTTTAAGAGAATTTTTAATCCTATATTTGGATCTTAAACTGAACTTATACGTTGTATAGGGATATTTGGTGGGTAATGGAGTTACTAATCCGGTGTTTGACGGCAACGCTCTTGTTCCATTCACACATGGGATAGGACTCATCTCTGATGAACTCTATGCGGTTTGGTTTTGTACTTTTGTTTAACCTTTGTCTTTATTCCTCGATGCCATTTTTTTTTATCTAATATGTGACAATAAATGGCAGGAGACTAAAACAGCGTCCCAAGGAAAGTACTATGATGATGAGAATGCAAGTCAGGAATGTGCGAAAAAGAAAAACAAAGTGTCAAGGGAAGTGAGCTTATTGAACATATATAACATTCTAGAACCGTGCTACCACGGAACATCTCTATCTAGCTCTGATATCGGATTGCTGCCTAAGAGTCTCCTTAAGCTGGGGAAAACAGAAAAGCCATTGCCAGTGAAAAGAGAATGTTTGGACGCGCATGGCCCCTAGGCGCGGTTGTGCGTCCAGGCATTGTCCCTAGTTGGTCTCAACTCCTTGCTGACACCGGGACTCCTTGCGTTGTAAGTACTAAACCGGATCATGCATCTTTCCTCTTATATATGTTTTGGAAAACTAATTGACAGTTTTTGAGTGCATTGAATATATATGTACATTTGAGTAGATTGATTTGCCTTACGATCTTAGATTTAAATATAATAGTTAAGAAAATTGTAAGAACAAGGGTATTTTTATCACTAAGACAAATATTTAATTTAATTAAAATTTGTAGAACCAATTGTGTATAATTATGGGTCTCATATGTGTCTCTTCACTACTTTAGAAACTGAGAAGTTGGTATGGATGCAGGATGATAGAGTTGCAACCGCTGGCTGAACGATCCAGCGGTGAGGAAAGCGGTTCATGCTAAAGAGGTCTCTATCCAATTCATCATATTTTTCTCTCTTTTTCGTAATAAGTTGATAGATTAACATTTTGACATCCTAAATTTTTGTCTAAAAACGTTGATAGCAAAGCGAGATTGGAAAATGGATGTTGTGCACAAACCAACTCGAATATCAACATGACACTGGTAGCATGATCGAAATCCATAGAAACCTTACTCTTGGTGGCTATCGTGCTCTCATTTTCAGGTAAATAGATTAAAAGGTAATTAAAAGTTAAAACCAATGAAAGTGTGTTGAGTATAATACAAGTTTAATTTCTTGCAGCGGGGATCATGATATGTGTGTACCGTATACTGGTTCTGAAGCATGGACTAGGTCAATGGGATACAAGGTGGTTGATGAATGGAGGGCATGGATTTCAAATGGACAAGCCGCCGGGTAATATTTGTTTTGTTTTTTTAATGTAACTATATTTTTGGTTTGCTTCTCAAGTCAACGTTTCTACAATTTGGTTCACAGCTATACAAAAGGTTATGCCAATAATCTTACATTTCTAACCATCAAGGTAAGATAATCACTCCTTTTTCTTTTTATTCTATAGATGGAAACGGTGTTGTTTGTGTATTTGAATGTGTAAATTATGTTTTGGCTTGCAGGGTTCAGGACATACTGTTCCAGAATACAAACCGCGTGAAGCCTTGGACTTCTATAGCCGTTTTCTAGCAGGAGAAAAGATATAGATTTCTCAAGCAGTGGCGGAGGCAGGATACTATTTTAGTGGGGTCAAAAAAAAAGATTTGAACATAAGGTAAAAAAATTTTAAATTTTATTGTTAATTTTGTGATAAAAATAATTCTACATCAAATAAATTATAAATAATTCACAATATTTATAATATTTATTGGGTCACAATGTAAATGTGAATCAAAATAAAGAAAATAGGTTAAAATTGGCTTTTTTTTGTTTCATATATCATAAATTCATTTATTAATGGGGTCAAACTAATTTTTTATATGGGGTCAACATATAATTGTTTAAAGACATAATATACAAAAATTTTATTTAGTTGGGGTCAGATGACCCCATTTCCCATGCCTCCGCTCCGCCCCTGTTCTCAAGTACTTTCATGTTTATTACAATAATAACTCATTTGTTTCCTTGATAAAAACTTCAAGTTTTGTGATGCATTTTATAAAATGTGAAGGATTCTAGTTGGAGGTGTCAAAATGGGCTGTACATGTCCATTTTGACCCGTCCAATATTGTCTATTTTGATTGTGGACAAAATATTGTCCGTGTCCATTTACGTCCGTATCCATTAAGAACCAAACCCATTAACGTCCGTGCCAAATTGACTGTCCATGGGCCAACAATTTTTGGCGAAAAACTGTGCTTTCGTGTTTTTTTTTTCAGGAAACTGTGTTTTCGTATTTTTTGGTGGAAAAATGTGTTTTCACATTTTTTTGGCAGAAATTGTGTTTTCATGTTTTTAGCGGGAAAAACGATTTTGTCCTAGATTTTTGTAGCCCATGGAGTGTCCGTCTAATTTTGTCCATCCAATTTTGTCCATGGACCAAATTGGATGTAGACCATTTTATCCTATTTCGTAAATAGGCTATCCAATGATAGTCCATAATTTATTGGACATGAACAGACCACGGGCGGTCCGCCCATTTTGACACCTATAATTCTAGTTCATGTAGCAAGAAGAGATTATGCCAAAAAATCATGAGATCTTTTGTATTTTTCTTGGGTGACAAATGAGAAGTAGCTAAGTAAGAAAACAGTTATCAATGCAAATTTAAATAAAAATAATTTAAGATTCAAAAATTGTGTTATGTTTTGTATTGGCTTTTTATTGATTGTTTGTTTAAATACAAATTAATCATGGGTTTTACATCACAACAAAAACACTTGCATAAGATCTTTAGACCATCTTCATCCTTAATGCTTGTAAGGATATCTTAAAAATTAATTATTATTAAAAGTAAAGACATTCATATTTTTTGGTATCCAAATTGTCTTTAGGAAGACATATATATTTACTATTCACCTATTAAAGATACCTATATTTTTTAATTAATTTTATATTTAAAGACACCTACTAAAAATGACTAATGTGGGTGCTCTTTGTGTATATGTTTGCTTTTACTTCCACGGACTATGTGATCTTGTAGGTTGTTTTTTTTCTTTTGGAAGAATCCTCGAAGAACCGGCACCGTTAATATTAGGGTAGAAAAACGTTGGACTTTTTGAGAGAAAGAGGAAAATCTATAACAGGTATAGCCGTGAGATTTAAGTAAAATCATGAAACGTATTTACTCTTGGATTATGAATATTTGAGAGTTTTTAAGTGATTTTTAGATTATATATTTTGCTTTTTAGATTTTAGCTTTTGGATTTTGCCAAAAAAACACATATTATGGAAAATTTGAAAACAATTATCTCGGTCAAACAAACACAAAAAAAATATTTTTTTGGGTTTTGTTTAGAAGTTTGCAAAAACTCATAGAATCTAGATTTTCTATTTGATCGAGAATTCATTTTTCATATAATCTTGTTTGGATAATTATGTAGTTTTTGGAAAGAAAAAAACAAAAACAATAGTAAAAACTATTAACATTCAAGGCCTATAATGAAATTTAGTTTTTGTACTTGTAAATTCTTTGCAATGACATATTTTATAATATTTTAACATTTTTTAAAGTCATTCATCTACGATATATTATTGAAAATCACATAAACTAATTAGGAGTGTTTAATCCAGATAAATCGATCCAAGTCAATCTGAACTTAATCGAAATATTCGATCCAAAAACTGAATCACATCTCAATCTTTACTCTCTTATCTTCTCTTCTTCTTAATCTCTTCACTTCTTCTTAATCTCTGCTCTTCACTTCTTCTTAATCTCTTCTTTCTCCTTTGTTAGTTCACGATCTAACATGAATATTAGGGATTAGGTGTTGCTGATTTTGGGATAAAAACGATGCCTTTATCCTCTAAGGATCTGATGAATTCTTGGGGAGACAGATTGTTCATCAAGTGGTGATTCCTGCTAAATTTGTTTTCATATGTTGTGATTCAAATTTTTTTTAAAAGACATATATTAGTCAATTGATAAAGTTTTTTTTTTTTAATGTCTCACATAAGCTAAACAAGTTGCGCGCAATAGTTCAGGGTCATATTATAAAAATGACCAAAATGATTTCAATTACGAATAAATAGGAAACTTGACTTATTCAGTTTAATCTGATTATTTATTTGAATAAATTTAAACTTTTAAAAAGTTTCAAATATCATAAATATATATTTAAATTCTACAAAAAGTTTAAAATATTAATATTATTTAAAATATATACTAACAAGAAATCTCTATATCATTATTTAAGAAGTACATTTAGAAAATTAATTTATGTGTTAATTATTATTAAATGCAACTAAAGATACTAATATATTATATCTTTTTTAGGACTAAAATATACTATCATATTTCCCTTTCTTTCACAACAAACTCCGGTTATTCTTATACACTCAAGGCCTACAAGGATATTTTTTTAAAAAACAAATTGTCATTGGTAAATAGTGGGATATGGTAATACGACACTTATTTCTGTGGAGGTGCTTATAAATCTTAATTATGAACTCAATCATGTATTCCTTAGAGCTAGATTCTGAATTTAAATGTCATTTGGGAAGGACAAGCATTATTAGTACATGTACATGCAGTTTCATTTGATATGAAGAAATTTGTTACAGAAACAATGTATAATATCATTAATACTTTTAATTTCAACAATAAAAAGTTAAATGTTATGGATTTTGATCAACTTCTACTTCTACTAATTGTGCACATCAACATTCAAATCTAAGGTAATATTAATATCATATTGAAAGCACGTTAAATATATAATAAATAATAAAGACAAAAAACTACAAATATATATTAAACGAAAAATAAAAGAAAAATTGGAATTGATATTAAGAAGAGAAAATGTCTGAAAATGTACTCTTTCACAGATTTATTTACAAACAAGATCCGTTTTAGTTGAAAAAATCTATTCCATGTGACTTTGTTTGGAAATAAATTTCTGAAATGGTCCATTTTAGACAATGATCATATTAAAAATCCAATTTATTGATGATGTTTTGTTTTTGAATGTTTGTCTCTTCAAGCAACGTAATTAAGTACTATTGAAGCTGAGAGATCAATCATCGGATGAGCTGAAGAATTAATCAACATGTCTACTCTTCTATTCTTTCTCAGTTTGGTGTGGTCTTCATTTTCTAGCAAATTTTAATTCTGAAATGGAAAACATTTTAGTTTTATCTGCGTTTGGCCTTGAACATCTCTGCAGGAAGGAGGAAGGAGAAATTTACGTGTTAGGTTTTCCCAAATGGGGTTGATTTTGGACCATTGAAAAGCTGGGCTGAGGTTTTAGGTATTAGATTCTGGACCCAAAAGCAGAAGTGCGTGTTCCATGGCCTCCTCTTTATCATCTACGTGTGGAAGATAGATATTATTACCATATTTTTTTGTCAAATCGATATTATTACCATCTAAGTCTGTGAAACTAGACGTAACAATCATCCCAACAGCCATCGGTCCCTTTGCGAGTTGAGACATGAGAATCAAATTTTTTCTTTGTCGTTCTTTCTAATACGTGTAATATATTTGCATTTGGGCTTAAATATTTTAGTTTTAGAGTTGTTGGATTTCAATCCATTTGAAATGTTGCTAATTTGAGCTTTAACGAAATGTATGGGTGACAAGAGAAAAAGTGTCCCAAAATGAAACTAAAAAAAAAACAAATCCGAACCAAAATCCGGAGTGAAACAAATAGAGTTTCACAACTCCGTTCTACGCTTCTTGTTTTGGTCATCTAAGATATCATATTGATGAAATATGAGCTTAATACAAATATCATCAAAACGAGCCAGCCAGCTCACAAAATAACATCTTCCAGAAACTAAAGTCTAAAAAGGAAAAGAGACATAGTCCTACTGAAGAAAAATACATCGAGCAAACTTAAGTCTATAGAAATATAGTTTCAACGGAAAGAAAAAAACGACGTAAGGTCTAAAATTGGACAACATAACTAGAGAAACTCCCACCATAAAACTTTTGGATGTTGGAGACTGGAAAGTACCAAAGAGATCGGAAATACCAAGAACCCACACAATAAACCAGTAATCGACATCATAATCAAACCGGCTAACAATACCAATAAAAATGAAAAGCAGAAAGAAAGTAGACCGAAGATCAGAAGCAACCACTCGCACGCCACACTAACGAACAGAGACGAAAAACGAAAGCTCTTTACTTTATGTAATGCCATTTACGTATTAATCTCAAAAATCAGAAACGCCACACTAAAATCTCAATTTTATCCCTACTATTTCATCTTACTTCCAATGAGAATTTTTAATCTAAACCACGGAGTTCGTTTTTCGTCTCTGTTCGTTAGTGTGGTGTGCGAGTGGTTGCTTCTGATCTTCAGTCTACTTTCTTTCTGCTTTTCGTTTTTATTGGTATTGTTAGCCGGTTTGATTATGATGTCGATTACTGGTTTATTGTGTGGGTTTTTAACTCTGGAAAGTAAAAGAAAGCTCTTTACTTTATGTAACTTCATATAAATTGAATCTTCCTTCTTCTCCAAATTCCGTGCAATAATACAAATAAATATATTCCCTCTCTGCTTTTTTAAAGAGTGTTTTAAATAATACAAATGTTTTAAAAAAATTGTCAATTTCCTTTTTTATATCTTTTTAATACACTAAAAATGATTCTCTTTAATTAATAAGATGAATTATCCAAGAGACCAGTAAAAGTTACCTTGAAGTTACCTTGAAGCTCTTCCAAGCTTGGATAACTGAAGCCACCGTTCTAATCAAAGTCAAAAACAAGAGAAATGCGGCCGCACAGGTAGCTGTTCCGGTCAAGCAGTCGCTGAAGTATATTCTTCTGAGAGTGGCAAAGCACCTTTTTCTACGAGATTTATAGTGAGCTCTGAGTCTCATGGCTATGACTTGATATTGGAAAGTATCCGCTACATTCACACCAACCTTTAACTTGTTCACCATCTCCACCACTAAATTCGGCCGACCCATACCGTTCTTTAGCACCCCAGCATGTTTTCGTTATTATTCCATCAATCAGCATATATTTTGTCGTGTTAAGATAATATATATTAATTTTGTGATGTTTGTACCTTCCGTGGTGAGTACCTCGACGTCTCTCTCGGAGGTAATAAGGAAATTAAGGAAATGTATGTAGTTAGAAGTATAGGGTGTTAAAGTAGCATGTGACTGCTCATATGCAATTACATTTCTTAGAATGCTATCAGAATCTTCATTCGCACGAAAGCTCGACATCACTAAGCGACTTTTATCAAACTCAACGTGCAATGAATAATCATCAACCTCATTTCTGATGGAAAGCTGATCAATCAACAAGTCCGATGATCCTTCATCCTGGGAATGCCGGTGGTGAAATTTGTTTTCCTTTGAAGAATTCATCATTTCGGATGCCTATAACTGATACGAGTTGAGAATACTGTTTTATCAAAAGCTTATTATTATTCAGATTCTTATTAGAACTCATGTCTATAAAATCTCATAAGAAATCTGAATACGTGTATCACCATACTAATTTGCAATGTCCTATTAGACATATAGCATAGTTTCTAAGTAATTACAAAATATTTCATTGAAAACGTACATTAAAATATTGTGATTGTTTTAAAAGATAGGACTTCCTAAGACTAAATGATCTCTTTTATGAATATTAACAACAATAAAAAATATTGCATTTGTGAAAGAAGCTTTTGGCGCATGCGAATATAAATATAGGTAAAAAAGCATTCCCAAAAAGGAAAGTAAAACCCCAAAATTGCAAGTAGAAAAAGGAAAACTTCAAAAGAAAATAAAAATTGAAGATGCAAAGCTTGGTAAGAAAAAAGAAATTAATAATGCATCATTAACTGTACCTTGAAAACAACTCCTACACGGGATAGATTTTCTGCGTTCTGCATTGCCATTATAGATGGCCCTCTCAGGCCGTTCAGCTGTGGAGTTCGGTCAAGCGATTTCTCATAAGCACACCGGAACATGTCTGTGAAATGCTTGAAGCCTGCATTTGTTCTGATCTCCGTATGCAGGGAAAATGATTTAAGGATTAACTGGTCGAGCGTCTCCTTTGTAAAAAGAGCCTCTATAGAGGAACTGAACAATTTATGGAAAATAAAATAGGGAAGTTGATTCTCGAGCAAGATGAGATCTCTTATCACTGTTAGAATGTAATCAGGAGTGGCACCTAATCTTCTACCAAGTGTGATAAAGAACTCCATGATGAAAATTGAATCGCGAAGGATGAGGTCCACGAAGTCATTAGATAATATCGATTCAGTCGGTATATCATAACTTCCCCGAATATTTTCTTCTTCATCTTCTATCGTTGTTTTCGTTTTCTTAACATTTTCTTCCCCAACTCTAGTGGTGAAAGAACTTAATAACTCCTTCTTTTTGGCATCCATTTTCTGATAGAGCCTGTTTTGTAAATAACTAAATATTAGATACATTTTTGTTTGTTTGTTAAAGAATATTATATACTTTTCACAACATAAGAACATGCATGTACTATATGAGTTTAAATCTTGACGTCGGGCCGTGCCTTAGTGAGAAAAAAAAGAAACCTTGGCTGATTATGGCCATTTTCCATGAAAAAATTCAAGGACTAATACACTTTTATATTATTGTAATAATAGATGGCTAACCTACTTTTAGTATTGGGAAAACTCTATAAAAAATACACCAACTATTTATCTATTTCCACAAAAATACATAAACATTAGGAGTACCACAAAAATACACGAATTTTTTTTTCTTCCATTATAATACACAACCACTTAAACTGTATCTATTAAACTCCCAACAGTTGATGGAAAATAATATCCATTAATACTTTCATTAAAAATATTTTAAAATTCTAAAACATATAAAATTCCTTAAAAATCCAAGAATTATCAAAACTTCTAAAGTAATTCTAAAAAAAAATCTAAAAAGTTAAAAAAATAGAAATTGTTTTTTTGGGATTTATAAATAACAATAAAATAATTCTAAATTTTTGGGATCTAAAAAAATTGTTTTAGATCTAAAATAATTATAAAATAATTCTTAAGTTTGGGATTTATAAAAAAAAACAAAGAAAATTCCTCATACTCTTTGAAAATTCTAAAAGCCAAAACAAAAAGTTTAGATTCATCATAAACCCCCAATAGTTACCACTGTTTTCTCAATACATTTGAACAATAGCATCGTAAAATAATATTATTTTAACTATATAATTGTTATATTATCTTTCATGTTACTTAATTAGATGTGAAAGTTGTGTGTAAGTACAATAACATAATAAGTATATAATTCTGTGACGTATAATTTTGATCTGAACGATATATTATTATATAAGTATTTTATTTAAAGCTTTATATTTTTTAAAATTATAAAAGTATTAGGAAATTTATCCATTTTTTATTTTATTTATATATCCACAAGTTTACAATGTTAATCATTTTAATTTTTTAACATTTGAAGAATAAAATTTTCTGCAATTTTATTAGAATTTCTATAGAATTTTATCTGTATATTCAAATTTTAAAAATGCTTTTAACTATAAAAACTAACATATATTATTTTCCACCAATTTGTGGGTGTTTAATAGATACAATTTAAGAGTTTTTATATTATAATAAAAGAAAAATAATTCATGTATTTTTGTGGATACTTTAAAAGTTCATATATTTTAGTGAAAATAATTAAATAGTTGGTGTATTTTTATGAAATTTTTTATTTAGTATAGAAATTAAAAAATGTGACATTGACAGAAAAAATGTGATGTGTTTAATTTGTTCTCAAATAATAATGTTGGATGGTCTTCTAAAATTTAAAACAGCTTCAGCATTGAAATTAACTAGGATAACTAATATATAAACTTCTTCAATTAGTTAGTTTTCTTCTGCTCGGTTTGTAATTGTATAATTAACTTGTAAGATTTTTTTTATTATAGAGATAATTGGCAAACTAATATTTTCTTAGACAAAAAGAGTTGTGATTATAAATTAAAACAAGAAAATTTTGTAAACTACATTACCATCCAGTTTTCGTATCGTTAAAGTTTATGTTCTTCAACACAAAACCAATTGTCAATGAGTAAAGTGATCTATATCTCTTATATATTGCTCAATTCCATTCTCATCTTTACTACGTAAGAAATTTATCTCACACATTCCCGCAAGACTATGGCCCATGACCCATTAATGTTTTACCTAATCATCATCCAACAGCCCTTTCCAAACAATGGTTTTTCAATCCATTAATATCGACATACTATATATCATAGGTCCGAGCATGTGCCGCTCTCTGGGCTGGATTACATAATTGTGTGATCAAATTTATGGGTTCCAACTCAAAACCAATTGAAAATTAGTGAAGTTGTCCATATCCTTTATAAATTACTTAAATTATTTCCAATATGAGATATTTATCACACAGATTCTCTCAAGATTATGGTCCAGGGCCCATTAATCTCTAGCTAATCCTCATCACATATTCATAATAGTGGTTCTGTCTGAATGGGGACCAACGATGATATTTTCCAAAACCAATTGGTTACATGTCATGGTTATATTAAAAACTGTAGCACATTATCATAAACCGTTATACTGTATCATAACCCCAAAATAAGAACTATTATACTATATGTATTGTGCAACAGCCGATAGATGATATCATTTATTAAAAAAATAAAAAAAATAAAAACAAAACCGATAGATATATGCCTATGTTAACGCATACGATTGTTTATATTTTATGGTGGTTTCGATTTCCGTTTGTTCTTTTGCAGGTTTCTTCTGTTTCTGTTTCTAGAAAGCTTTAGGTGACTCCTGGTCTAAGGTTTTGAGGTTGGCCTCGGGTTATGGTCACTCATGACGACAAGGATGAGAGATTTTGTTTAAGGTCTGCCATTGGTGTTTGGGTTAGTTGCATCTTCATCGTCGTGTGTCTGCTCCCGTTGAGTCGTATTTTCTTATGTTGGTTTCATGTTTTGGTATTTTGGGCTTTTAGTATTTTCTTTCTTTATTTTTGGTAATATTTTTTCTTTGTTTCACCTCTATAACTTGTGTCAAAAGTTAAACTAGTATAAAACTTACCATTTTTTAAAGAAAAAAAAAACGTTGGTCTTTTCTTCCAACTTTTTTTATGTGTGATTCACCTAGATTGGTCTAAGTAGGGTATATTGTTGTTCTTAGAATGCCAAATTTGGTTTATAATGGATCAGAAAGTGTTATATATCAGTATGTAAGAGAAAGTTTTAGGATACTGATCACATCACGAATTATATTCAGTAGTGGTTGATTAATTCATAGTTGAAAACTCATGAATACACATAAACTTATAATCCCAAGAATCTAGACCGGCAAAGTTGATATTTTATGTAATATCTTGATTTAAAAAAGAAACAAATTGGCCCATCTTAAGAAAATATATAAGAATTGACTTGACTTTCTATGTCACCAAAACTAAGCTAGTATGTATCTTATAACAAAAATGAGTTTGCTTATATAAAGTGTTTGCATATTGGTAATTTTGTTTAATTATGTTAAAATTCCATGTAATCATTTTACATGCAATGAAATGAAAAAGTAAAGTTATGTTTCAATTATGTTTCATGTCATTTTTATTATTTTAGGTTTTATATTCCTTTTTTCTAATTGTATACATGTTAAAGTTTTTGGTAAAGGGAGGGGAGACAAGGTCTTCCCATTTTTTAATGCATAAGAAACAAATTACACTGGCACCATTCGTGGTCGTGAAGACCCACCAATATCCTCTAACAAAATCGAAGCTACACAATCCGGCTTAGACTTAAATTTATGTAAACCTAACGGGAGTAAAAAAGCATAGTTCGCCAACCCATCAGCAAGACAATTAGCCTCCCTATACACATGAGAAATACGGATTATCCAATCCTTTGATAAAAATCCATACCACAAACATACTAGAAAAGACACCGGATGAGCATCACTTATCCCTACCATGAGAAAACCCACCACTATCTTTGAATCGACTTCCAGCTCCACCCGATTAGCTCGCTATTCCCATGCAGTGAATAACCCATAATACACTCCCCATAACTCAGCTAGAGGGGCATAACAGATTCCAATATTCACTGCAAAACTACTACACCAATTACCTTCACTGTCTCTTAACACTCCACCAGCTATTGCAATGCCCGGGTTACTATGCGAGGCTCCATCAGTATTCAACTTCAACCATCCTTCACCAGGGGGTACCCAAGCAATCAATCATTTGACCCTCTCAAATCTCACCATGCTTACTCAGACCGTCTGATACTGCTTGTACTTTGGTCATATCTCTGGCTAGGTCTTTTATAAACCGTACCCTATCCTAATATTTACCATTTGTACCAAACACATTCCCACATCTCCATTTCCAATCCCACCAAGCAGCCATTCAAAATATCATCGACCAATGACTTCCTTTGATCTCATCATTCACTCCTAAATTCCTATAGATCCACTCCAACAATGATACAGAGAAAAATAGTCGATTTCGACTTCGCGGTACTATACGTTTCCAGATTCCCAACATCGCAGGGCAGTCTCTAAGCACATGTATAATTGTTTCTTCACAACTCTTATGACTTGGCAGAGGCTCGTTTCACAAAGATGCCGTCTACGCCTTTCTGCATTCGTCATAAGAGTTTGATTTGCCACTAACCAAAGGAAAAATCTAACTCTTTCCGGAACCACAACCTTCCATATCCGTTCAAATTTTTTTCGCAAGTGTTGTCTTGTGAAGTATCCGGACTCAATAAATAAGTAGGTCGAACTCACCGTGAAGGCCCCATCATGACTCTCTCCCCATAAAATTCGCTCCTTAGCGCCAGTTACATCATCTAACACCATAGCTGTTAGCTTAACATTTTCTGCAACAAATGACAAAATCTGAGAGAAAACCCAACCAGCTCCATTCCTCCATAATTCTTGGACACACAACTTCTCGTGTCCCTCTGACGGCTCCTCTATCATTGACTCTACCAGTGGCTTATTATCTAACCACTTATCCGTCCAAAACCTAATGCTCCTCCCATCTCCGAAAACCTAACTCGAGCCTGGTAGCACCACCTCTCGTAAGCCAATACCCATGCTTCTCCAAGTCGAGGACCAGGTGCCCTTAACTATTTACTCTGTAATACTCTTGCCCAAAAACTATCACTATTATTAATCAATCTCCATCCCACTTTAGTGAGGAGGGCCTTATTCATATCCCCCTCTTTTCTGATTCCCAAAACTCATTCTGCTTTTGGCAAACATACTCTTTTCCAAGCAACCAAATACAGTTTTCTGCGTTCCGTTGTACTTCCCCGCAAGAAATTTCTCGTTAGCCTATCCAACTTATCGAGAGTGCTCTTTGGTAATCAATAGTACTCATTGTATGCACCGATATCGACGAGATCACTGCTTTTGTTAATGTCAAACGACCCGCCATACTCAAAAAGTGTCCCTTCCATCCATCCAACCTCGTAGATACTTTCTCCAAGACATCACTAAAGGTATCTTTATTTATCCTCTTCTGTAATATAGGCATACCCAAGTACTTCCCCAGCTCTTGTGTTGCTTTAATTCCATTCTCATTACTAATAAAACTTGCTAAATCCCGATGGACATTTTTGGAGAAGAAAATCTTCGACTTCTCTAAACTAACTTTCAGGCCTGAAGCAACGCAAAACTTTTCCAAAACCTTTCGTATCACCCTTACTTGGGCCATTGATGCCTCCGTAAACAAGATCATATCGTCCACGAAACATTCATGTGACAGTTTTGGGCCTCCACGGGACAAAGCAATCGGTTTCCACTCCTTTATCGCAACAGATTTTTCAATTTGATGACACAATCTCTCCAGGCAGAGAACAAATAACTATGGAGACAACGGGTCCTCTTAGCGGTTTAATGGCTCTAGTTTTCACCATTCCACAACAATTGCATTGAAGGTTCTGTAACGCACTGCATTACCCATCCAACTCATTTTTCTGATAGTCCTGCCGCTTGAAACGTGTCCTCCAGAAAATCCTATCTAATACGATCATAAGCTTTCTCAAGGTCGAGCTTCAACAACATCCATCCTTTCCGACATTTCTTTCTTCTCATTGAGTGGACAGCCTCTTGGACGGTTGACATGTTAAAATTTGTTCGAGCGTTTTTGAATAATAATATAAATATTTACACCAAATGATATCAGATGTCTAGTAGATAATTTTTTTTTTTTGAATGAATGTAAAATTTATTCAACCAAAAAACCTTTTGGACATTGTATGCATCTGTTTTTAGAATATTTAAAATTAAGTTAAGAATCTAGAACCACAGTTCAGTTAGAGATAGTAAGATAAATTAGCCTCTAGAACCAAACTAAATGGTAAGACCATCTTTCAGCTTAGATGAACTTGGCTTCAAGAATGAAGATTTTAAAAATATGTTCATTACTAGAGAATAAATAAATGATATACTTTGTAATTGTTTACAAGATAAAAGTTTTAAATAAAATTCCATTTCAAATAAAAAGCCTAGATTGGAGTAACATTTGGGTGAGCAAATATTATTATATGCTATGTTCTCCGACCTCAAGGGATGTACGGGGATTTATTAGGCCCACAACCTCTTAATCACAAGAAAAAACAACATTTTAAATTCTTTAGCGAATTTTTTGTTTTGTTTTAACCTCTCAAATAAACTCGTGTATATAATATAATATATAAATAATATGTTGTGTAAACACGTACTCTGGATAGGTACCCGGCCCTCCCTGGCAAGATAAAGCGGGCCTATGAGGACCATCCGAGGTGTATAGGCTTCGGGTTTCACTTGACGCAATCGGTCTTGTACGTTATAAATGCACTTTTGTGGTTGTGGAGATCCCATCTTCGATAAATCAAGATCCTTCTTTAACAAACAAAAAAAGCAACAGATAAATCAAGATCCTTTTATTTTTCTGCATGATTTTTGTAGTTGTCTTAGTATATAGTAGATTATATCAAACACTAACATTGGTATAAACCAAAAGAGAAACTAAAGATAGAGTCGACGATCATATGAACGATATTGCGTTGTAACTCTATTTGAATTTTATTAGAATTGAAGTCTTAATTCCATCATAAATATGTTTATAGCTAGATAAGAAATATCAAAGACGCGATCCTCTCTTTTTTTTTTTTTGTTAGAAGAGACAGAATTTTAAGGAAGAAGAACTTACTGGAATAAGGATGAGTTATGGAGCGATGATTAATTCTCCTACAAAGCCTTTCAAGGTTTATTTTGCTTAGATTTACAACAGGGAGAGGGATTTTATAACACTGGGGAAATTTGACAGAGAGAAAGAGAATCATATTCCACGAATAAGATGGTGCAACTTGTGATTAGATAAACTTGGTCATATATTATAAACAAATATAGACTTGGTTTATATGTACACACTCTATACACAATCTGATTATATACAAGGCCGAACCTTAGTTATGATGTATCTCTATATAATTATTTAAAAACAAAATAACAGTGCATATACATGGTATATTACAACAAATATCATTGGACAATTTAATTTTTTTTTTCAAATCTTACTAATAATCATAATAATTTCTAATTTAGTTAATCAACTTCCTAATAAATAGCACAAAAATCAGTATATAGATATTTTAAATTTAAATATTTTTATTTTTATTTAATATCTTCTAAGTAAATATAATTTTTTAATTAGAGTATTTAAAAAATATAGTATTTAATGTTTTAAAATAAATTCATTAAGGATACAAAAATAATCACAAAATTAATATAATTAAATAATATTTTGAACAATTATACTTTCCACAAAAATTAAACTCAATTTCTCTTTATTATTAACTATGGGCAGAAATTAAAATTAGTTTTTGTATCATATAACTTTAAATCATCCGAATCTTCAAATATTCTAACTTTTACAATAGGTGAGGACGGGTCAGAGCAGATAAATACTGGTTAAGACGGATCATGAAGGATATCAGATCGAATTTCTAATCATTGATAATAATTGATATATTAGAGTAAATAAAATAATTATAGATTTTTGAATAGTGTAAAAATATATACATAACACCACTTAACTCTTACAACGAAATTATATTACAATCTAACTTATTAAATAAAATTTTTAACAAATATAACACCGCGCATAATTATATATTAGTAATTTTAATTAATTCAACACAAATCCTATATAATAATAATAATAATAATAAAAATAATAATAATACTAATAATAATAATAATAATAATAATAATAATAATAATAATAATAATAATAATAATAATAATAATAAACAAGATACTACAAACATAACATAAATTTAATTTAAAACACTAATAACAAATTATGACAATATAAACTAACAAAATATGAAATATATTTTTTTTTTGCACTTCAAAGCACGGATTACTATCTAGTACATACTAGATAACTCACACTAATTAGAATGGATCAATCCACCTCATTAAACTAGTTTTTAACAGAAAAAAAAAGAAGCTGGTTTTTATTCTGTTATAGTTAAGTTAGTGTAACTATTTTTAATATCCCGGCAATTTATCTTCCCCCCCGCCCCAATTTTTTTCGAAGACCTTGCGTTTTC
>CM051371.1:4860401-4910401 GCA_028015245.1 Cardamine occulta
CTTTATAAATTTATTTTGCATGGCCTGTTAAAAATAGTTTTATAAAGACGCGGATGGATAAATTGATTTTATTTAGCACTTATATAGCAATCTTTTTTTAAGTGTGTGGAAATATTCATCAAGAAAGGTTGAATGGGTAACACGATAAAAGTCGCAACAGGTAGCACGGGACCTGTCAACAAAAGCGGGGGGTGAGTAACCTATCTAGTAGGATGTTTTCTAAAGATGAATCTTGAGACTATTATTTAAGTGAGAAGCAAAGTCAAATATTACTTAAATAGGAGACAATAGGGTACCAAACAAATGAGATTTATCTACAATAGTGTTTGTAACATCGCTTGACTGGGCGTGGGGGAAGAAATGATCGTTGAATTAATAAATGAGAAGAACTTAATGAACTTCAAGGGAAAGTGACTTCTGCAGAAATGCTGTCGTTGATGTACACTAACCAAGAGTAGCAAAGTAACTGCACAGCAAATGAAGGTACAAGTGGACATTTATTTGCCAAATTAAATGAAGGTGCAGTATTATTATAAATCTTAGCAAGTTATAAAATACCTTACATTAACATCACAATTAAAAGAATGGAATAAAAGAGCATTCTATATAGAAACTTAGAGTCTATAAAATTCATGTGAAGCTTTAATGTAATTAACACTTTGATCTTCGATTTCATGGGTTTCTCCAAAACCATATCAGACGGTATTACTTCTCGGCTCGGATTACATGCATCCTAAGATTAGGAGGCGTGATGAGGCCATCAAAATTATAATATCCATATTCCTTTTAACTGGGGTTTAATTGGAGTATTTAAAAGTTAAAGGTCGTGTTGATTAAATTATTTTTTCGTGCTGGGTTTAATTGATAGTTTAAAGAGTTATGGGGCTGAATTGGAAAGACTGAAAAGTTGAAAGACTTAAAGAGAAATTTTAGAGAATAAAATCTAAAGCCTATTTAAACCCTAAAATTTGTAGAGACCCTAGTTCTTTTTCATAATTTTTGTGGCCACCTTCAAGGAGAGAAAGAGATATGCTGAATGTGGCTGAAAGAGAGAAAGAATCTTGAACAAGAAGAAGATAGAGACAGAAATGACAGGGCCTGGTATAAAAGGGGTTCGACCTAGCAGATCATTTCCAAAGGTAACCAAAATTTATGGCATTGTAGATAAGCCTTAGCTGTAGATGTCCTAATTTCTGGAGTTGGATTTGAGTTAATATTCTAAAAGTTATTTGTGTTTTCGTGAAGTTATCTGTTTCAGACGCGATTTGGACCAACTTGGATTCAAAGAGAGATCACGAGTTCATCTATGGTCGGATCATAACGAAACTTTGAGGTTAGCTTCAGGACATCTAGGGGTTGAGTTAACGGTGAATATTAGAATTGGACGGTTAGATTTGGATTTGTGACTCAATCTTTAAGGCTGATTGTTTCTATTATTTTTCAGATTCTTCCAATTTAGGTAGAATGTTGGTTCGTTGATGTGATTGGCTGAAGGGTGAGAAAGAGGGGCTGTGGTTGTGTTGTGGCAACCTTTAGGAAACCCTAGAAGTTCCATAAAGTCTAGATCCTAGAAGATTGGTTTGGGTGAGTTGTAAGGAGACCGCGTAAAAACTAAGGTGAGTGCTTGTGTGTTAGACTGTGGTTAGTCTGAGGACTTGGAGTGGTCCTCGTTCTGTGGTTCTTGTTGTTAGGTCCATTAGGAGTAATAGATGTTTATTGTTGTTATTTATGTCATGTGTTGCTTGTTGATATGATTGCGTTTATTGATTATTGGCATTGGTGAATGTTAGCTTTTGTGTAGTTGTTGCCTCATTCAGTATCTTTTATACTGAGGCATCTCGTTATGTTATGCAGGTAAGGACTTAGTCTTGCTGGAGCTCGTGGGACCAAGGCTGTGGAGTGGATGACATGACCAGGGTCCTTGTTGGTGTCATTTATTATTTAACTATTTTTATCGGATGGATTATTTAGTATTCGCTTCCGCTAAGTTGTTAGTCTGATTTGACTGATATTTTGGAATAAACAAAGTGGATTTTATTTATTCAGTTAAATTGTTAGAAAATTTTTAAAATCTTCGTTTTGCATGGGTTATGGTGGTTTTAACCGGTGTTGGTTTAATGGTTTTTGGGACAGGGCATTTCAATTTGGTATCAGAGCGGAGTTGTTTCTAGGACGCTCTAACTTTGAGATAGTGTTGTTAGCTAGGTGTAGCTATGTTCTGTGTATAGTGTTGAGTTGCAGGGTCATGTCATTTTTCAGTTGGTATGTGGTTTCACGGTAAGATTTTGTTGTTGTTTTTGGTTATTATTTTTAGTAATAATTTAATAACCGCGTGGTTTTGTAAGATGGTGAGTTCTGGTAGAGTTCGAAGTCGAAGTGGCCGAGCCGCTCGTGGTGGCCGAGCTAGTAAAGGTGGCAGAGCAGCTGTGGAGCAGGGAGCGTATGAGTACTCCGAGGGAGAGGGTCAGTCTGGGCCAGCGGCCATGCATGGTGCGATGCCGGCACCAGGTGGTGCTCAGGTGGGTGCGGACCTGAACAAGATGGGGGTTGTATTGGGCATGTTAGCCCAGCTTTTGGAGAGGTTACCTGGTGTGGTGCCGGCTCCAGCTCTAATGGTGCCACAGAGGGATGCTGCGATGCCAAGTGTTGTTGCTCCAGGAGTTCCGAGAGTGGTTATTGAGGCCAAGCCAGTGGTTCCGTCGTACCTAAGGGCGATGGAGCACATGCAGAGGTTGGACACCAAATTTTTCAGTGGTGGTACTAGACCGATTGAGTCAGATGAGTGGAGGTCTAGGTTGGAAAGGAACTTCCAGTCGATCAGGTACCCTGAAGAGTGTAGGGTTGACTTGGCGGGGCATTATCTGGAGGGAGATGCACATGAGTGCTGGTAAGGTGTTGTTGTGAGGAGGGCGGAAGTAGTGAAGTCTTGGGATAAGTTCTGGAGGGTGTTCGATCTCAAGTATTTCCCATAGGAGGCTCGGAACAGGTTAAAGGGTTCTGAGGGAGTTTTAGTACGAGGTCGAGTTTAACTTAAAGTGGTTTTCTAGATATCGAGCATGAGTTGATATGTGCTTTCCTTTCTGCAAGGTATGCGTATCGACCTCAAGAACCATTACATTATCTGCAACTTTGAGTCGATGTCCGAACTAGTGGAGTGCAGCGCAGCTTGAGGAGGGTATGAGGCAGGAGGGTATGACGCAGGAGAGTATGAGGCAAGAGGCTAGTTTGACAGCTGCAGTGCCAGAGGTTCCGCGGTGTCCTTAGAGTCAGAGTATTGCTCCGAGCAAGGGCGGAAAGTCTGGTCAGCAGCAGGGGAAGAAGAGAAAGTTAGAAGATACTTCCAAGGGAGCGGGTTCTAGACCACATTATTTTAGGTGTGGAGTTCACGGACATCGTGTGGTGGATTGTCCTCAAGAAGGGCAGGTGTGCTTCTATTGCAAGGAATCTTATCACATCAAAAAAGATTATCTGAAGTTGGCTCAGTCAGTTGCGAGGATTGAGGCACCACCGTCAAAGGGGGCCGCAGTAGCATCGAGGATGTTCAACATATGCATAGAGTCAGACGAGGCAAGCGGTAGCAAACCGATTACTAGTTAGTTTCTTTAATTATGTTCTTGTTTAATTGTTAATTTTAATTACTCACTATGTAATTGGCGTTTCTGTTAGTCTTAAATCTTTTTCGTGCTTAGGGACCCTTAGTGTTGTTAGGGTAGAGTCACATGTGTTGTTCGACTCTGGAACATCTCACAGCTTTTCTACACCGAGTTAGGTGTCGGAGAGTGGTATCCAAGAGTTATATGAGGACCATTCGGTATTGTGAGAGTTGATGGGGGTCGTTGTTGAGGATTCAAGGCTGTGCGGAGGGTGTCGTCAACATTCTTATCGCCGGAGAGCTGATGCCAGCGGATTTGATAGTATATCAGGTGGAACTTTATGACATTATTCTGGTATGGACTGGTTGGAAAAATTCAAGGCTCATTTGAATTTTCACCGAGTTCGTGTTGTTTTCGAACGTAATAGCGGGAGACTGGTTTATCAGGGACTGAGACCGGTTTCGGGGAGCATCGTTGTTTCTGCGGTTCAGGCGGTGTGTTTGATTGAGTATGGTTGTGAAGCTGATCTGACTACTATTTCGATACCTAGGGAGGTTGGAGAATCAGCAGTGCAAGATATCAAGGTGGTTCGGGAGTTTGAGGATATGTGTATTGGATTGGGGTGGTCATTGGGTGGATCATATGAATTTAGTGGAGTTTGCGTACAATAACAGATATCAGGCTAGTATCGGCATGGCACCATTCGAGGCGTTGTATGGTAAGCCTTGTAAAACCCCATAGTGTGGACACAAGTGGGGCTGAGGAGTCTAGTTGGGGCTAATTTTATACAGGACACTACCGAGAAGGTCCAGATTATTAAGTTGAACATGAAGAAAGCTCATGATCGTCAGACAAGCTACGCGGATTGGTGTAGGAAAGAGTTGGAGTTCGTAGTTGGCGATTTGGTCTATCTGAAGATGGCCATGTTGAGGAGTCCGAACAGGTCCATTTTTGGGACTAAGTTGAGTCTGCGGTATATGGGTCCCGTCAGGGTGATGGAGCAGATTGGACTGGTTGCGTATCGGCTGAAATTGCCGGATTCTATGCAGGTATTTCACAAGGCGTTTCATGTGTTGATGCTGAAGAAATATCTGCATAGAGATGATCGGGTGGTGATGGAGGTGCCACCAGATTTGACACCGAGCATGGTGGTGGAGGCGAGGCCTCTGAGGGTCCTAGATCACCGGATGAGAGTGATCAGGAGGAAGAAGATTCTGGAGATGCAGGTTCTGTGGGACTGCAATGTGATACACAATATTTTAACCCAAATAAATCTGGAAGTGTACATACAACCGCAGTAGTATAAATGAGATCGAATCTACAGAGACCAAGGTTACAATATGATTTTATGAGATTTGTAAATAAAGCTAAGATAAAAGTATGTGGTTGGTTAAATCGGATTTCTTATTTTTCTCTGGCGGCTGAGCATGTGCTCCCGAAACCAGAGTACGTGCTCGCATATAAATTATGCTCTTTTGCTGCGAATCCACTCCTTTTTGCTCTAAAAGCTCCAGTCCATCAAATCCATTCTCCAAGACTCTCTTCTGACATGATAAGACTCTAAACGACTCTAAAGACACTAAAAAGGACTAGAAAACATTAGTAAATATGGGCCAAAATCATCATATATCAACTCCCCTGGACTTAGACCTTTGTTTGTAACGCATGGATTAGGCGAACCTCAGGAAACCGTGACATCAATCACAATCTGTAGACCACACACTTCATAACACAAGAAACAAGTTCTTACAAAAAACTCACTCAACACCTTCAACCATCCCTGTTCCATAACTGAATCTAAAACCCAGAAAAGTTCATCATCCAGACAATAACTCTCTACATAAATTAAGTGGTGGCGTGACTTCTCATTTTCAGGTATTAGGTAAAGGAATCGAATCTTGGTAATAGGGAGGCTAATTTAATGGTAGAGCTCAGAGTGTTTAGGGTTACCTGATTTTTTTGGTGGGTGCTAGACATAGCACAAAATGATAGGAAAAATGAACTAGTGATGTCCACAACCTCTAACCACTCCCTTCTCTTTTTTGAAAGAAAACTCCTCTTCTTTTTGAAGCTCCACTATTCTTTGGGTCTGATGGCGTGTTCAGAGATACTTTTTTGAGTTACTGAATTCACCTTTATTCATTTATTCCTTCATTTTTCATTTTTTTTCTTTTGGAATGAAGAGGGCTCTATATATGTATGTATCCCCTGAACACAAATTTTTTGAATGAAAAGTGATCAAATCCAAGTGCACATCTCATTGGAAACGTCCTTTTATTTTTTGAAAAATTGTCCGGAGCATGCGCCTAGCTTGCTGGAGCAGATGTTGCGGCTAATTATTTTATTCTTCCGACTTCTACTTACTAGTCTTCAGCAAAGTGAGTTAGATGTTGTGTCAGTCCTTTTCTCCGACCCTTTTATGCCTATCTGCACATATAAGAAAAAAACACGAGAACGAAGGGGTTTGGAAAGAATGTGAGGTGCTTGGAAGGTACTATCTAAAAATGAGCTAGCTATTCAGGATAAGCAAGAGTGGTAAAAAGAATAAGAAGTCCTGAATATTGGTTTCGTTCCCCTAGTCTAATGCTTTGAATGAGAAGAATTAAAATTCAGATTAAATCCAAATATAGTAGAGTAATTGTTTTCCGAATAAACCTTACTGAGATGGTATCATTATGGAGAGGGAGGAATCCAAGTATAGGATGGTTCAGCCTTGTCCTTGTACTCACTAGAAAGATGCCCAATGCTTTGAGGGTGTCACTACATATGAACCGCGTCGGCTTGATCTTCACCCTGAGTAGTTTGTTGTAGTAAAAAGAGGCCTTTTGGTTCCATTGGGTGGAGTACTGCGACAGTAGTGGGGTGATGGATACGTGATGGGGCGAGCGGTCGGAGTGGTGGAGGAACTGGCGTGAGCCTTGTCCTTGGTGCTCAAGAATTTTTGCTTTGGAGGCATGATAGTGGGGAGATTGACGGCGGTGAAAACGAGGTGGAAACGCGGGGATTGGTGGTGGCGCGGCGTGAGGGAGGTGGTGTTTCGGTGGTGAAAACGCGAGCGAGGTGGAGAGAGTGCGAGGGAGATCGCAAGGGAGAGCGATTCTGGTGCTCTGTGTGAGCAAGAGCAAAACAAGGAAAGGCGAGCGCGAAGAGATATGGTTCTTGTGGCGAGAGAGAGAAATCTAAGAAGGGAAGAAAGAAAAAGAAAAAAAAATTAGTTTAAATAGAAAGTGAAAGTGGGGGATCGGTTTACAAGGTAGAGTTTTTGCGTGGTGTTGTGGGGTTATGGGGCCAGTTTAACTCTTTGAAAATCGGACCTCAACTTGTCCTGGTCGCGCATGCAGAGCACCCTGGCGAGCGGAATTTTTTTTTTGAATAAAAACTGAAAACAAAAATTAGTAATAAAATAATTTTCAGAAAATATATACTGAACTTTACCGGTGGATTGGCTTGCCTAAGGTGGCAGATCCACCTTCTTCGATGTATGACTCAGCTAAGTACGGTTTGAGTCGCTAACCATTGACCGCAAAATCTTCTCCTCTAGTGTTCAGCAACACCACGGCTCCATGCGGCCTAACCTCCTTGATAGTGAATGGGCCGGACCACCTTGACTTCAGTTTTTTTGGAAACAATCTTAGGTGAGAGTTGAACAATAATACCTGATCATTAGGGGAGAAATTTCTGGGGGTGATCCGCTTATCGTGGTATGCCTTGCTTCTCTCTTTGTAGATCTGCGAGTTATCATAAGCCATGTGCCTAATTTCTTCCAACTCGTGCAGCTGCATAGTCCGTCTTTCAAGTGCAGGCTTCATGTCAAAGTTGAACATCTTCACTGCCCAGGCCGCCTTATATTCTAACTCAACCAGAAGGTGACATGCTTTCCCATACACCAAGTAAAATGGCGTAGTTCCGAAAGGCATCTTGTACACGGTCCAGTATGCCCAAAGTAGCCTAATCCTTCCTTGTCATGCTCACGGTCTTCTACAGAATGCTCTGTTGGTTTGAGGGTGGTAAGGAGTCAAGACCTTGTGCTTCACGCTATTCTTCCTTAGGAGGTCCGCAAAAGCCGTGTTGATGAAGTGGAAACTATCATCGCTAATCACATCTTGACCACCACCCTAGCATGGTTTGTAGGGCTTGCCAAAGCTTCAACCCACTTGGATACGTAGACAGCAACCAAAATATACTCATTTCTGAAAGAGGATGGGAATGGTTCCATGAAGTCTATTCCCCACACATCAAAAACTTCAACTTCCAAAATAAAATTATGTGGCATCTCATTCCGTTTGCTGATGTTCCCTTGTCATTGGCAAGCGTCACATCTAGAGATAAAGCGCTGAGCATCGCAGAACATGGTAGGCCACCAAAAATTGGAATGGAGCGCCTTGGAGACAAGTCTTGAACGTAGTGAAGTGGTCAGCATATGATGAACTATGATAATGATGAAAGATCTTTGGTATCTCTTCTTTTGACACACATCTCCTGAATATCCCATCCGAGCAATGTTATACAAGAAGGGTTCATTCCAAAAGTACCTCTTGATGTTCCAAAGAAATTTCTTCCTTTTGTTTCCCATGAAGTCTTCCGGTTCCTTCTCAGCAGGTAAGAAGTTGGCTATCTCTCCAAACCAGGAAAAATTGGATTCGTCTCTTTTTTCCACCGAACTGAAGAAACATTCTGGAACAGGTGCTCCGCTGGGTGCTCGCTGACTTTGCCAATACTGATCGCATAGACTTGCTCATCGGGAAGACTATCATCCATGGGTGTTTTCTCTTCGATGTTCATCAGAGACAAATGATCTACAACACCATTTTCTGCTTCTTTCTTGTCTTTGATCTCCAAATCAAACTCTTGCAACAATAAGATCCATCTCAGAAGTCTAGGTTTGGCGTCCTTTTTTGTTAGCAATATATAAGGGCCACATAGTCTGTGTGCAAAATCACCTTTGATTCCACAAGATATGATCAAAATTTTTCAAAGGCGAACACAATTACTAACAGCTCCTTCTCGGTTGTGGTGTACTTGCACTAAGGCTCATCCATAGTCCAACTTGCATAATAAAAAATATGAAGCTTGTTGTCTTTCTTTTAGCCCAGAACTGCCCTTACAGCAAAGTCTCTAGCATCGGTCATGATCTCAAAAGGAAGGTTCCAGTCCGGTGACTGAACAATATGAGCGTTTATCAAAGCTCTCTTTATTGTGTGGAAGGCATCCAAACAAGCGTTGTCAACAACTCAAACTTCACTCCCTTACACAGCAATCTTGTGAGAGGTCTCGCAATCTTAGGGAAATCCTTGATGAACCGGCGGTAGAACCCAGCATGTCCTAGGAAACTACGGATCCCTTCACCGAAGTGAGCGGCTGCAAGCTCATCATCCCCACAATTTTTGCCTTGTCCACTTCAATATTTTTTTCGGATATCTTGTGTCCTAGCACTATCTCGTCTGGTACCATAAAGTGACACTTCTCCCAATTAAGGTGGCACCTTTGCAATACCCTGCACAAATTCGATAAACACACAGAAAAGAAAAGTTCATACACAGAAAAATTATCCATAAAAACCTCCATAATATCCTCAATGAGGTCGGTAAAGATAGACATCATGCAACACTAGAAGGTTGCTGGAGTGTTACACAAACCGAACAGCATCTTACGATACGCGAAGGTGCCATATGGACAAGTGAACTGGGTAGGGAACCCTGGGTAAGTAAACTCTCTCTGGAGGAGTTTCTACAGATTTGGCTAGAGCACCTTGTCGGAGCATGTGCTCCCGAAATGGGTTTGGGTGCTCGGTCGTTTTGGTCTGAGATTCAGCTGGAATGTTCTTAACCTGTGTTCCTGAGTGTGAACCATGTTCTATTATTCCTTCTTATGTGGCTAGAGCTTTCCCTTGGGTATTGTGCTCTGTAGCACTCTCTTTATCTTTCTCCACGGTTTTAGGGTTAGTTGGCGGTGCCAACACTCTTCCACTTTGAAGCTCCACTGCGTTGACATACTCATTCTTAGGATTCATCTCCTCTTTCCCTAGAAGAGTCCCACTAGGTTTCTTAATTACCTCGGCAGTTTGGGCAACTTGCGTGTCAAGTTTCTTCACGTGACCGGTAACGGCTCTATACTTTGCATTGAGATTGTTGTACATGTGGTCGACCTTGGCATTGATCTCAGTTGCAGCTTTTTGTTGGTTGACTAGGAGTTGCTGCATAAGAGTCTTCAGTTCATCTTGAGAATCCGACGTAGGGGCGGATTGTTGGGCGGTTGCGAAGTAGAGTTTTTGTTGAGCTCCTCCTTTGAACCGGTTCTGTTTTTGCATGGGGACGAACGGTTTCCCCTATTGGTTGCTGGAGTAGAACTTCTGAAACCCTTGGTTCTGTGGTAGCTGATTCATGCTTCTTCTTTGCTGCGGATAAACCTGGTCCTGTGGATTCTCGACGTTGGTGCTGCAGTAGAAAAGGTTAGGGTGGCTTTTGTAGTTTGAGTTGAACCCACGGTTCTGCACATATCCCTAGCCACTCAAGTAGTTAATCTCTTGCATACCAACATCATCATCTTCTTCGAACTCTTGGGAGATAGGTGTGCTCCCATCCTCATCCACAAAATGAATCGATTTTTGGTTTCTCCTAAGGAGTAGGTTCACCTTTGCTATCAGGTCATCAATCTTTTGTGTCTCCATGCTGTTTACCTTCCTAGATCTATCATACTCGAGAGACTTGTTGTTGGAACTCGAAGCCAAGTTCTCAATCAGCTCAAAAGCGCCTTCCTTAGTCTTGGTCATGAAATCACCATTACTACCTGCGTTCACTGTATTCCTATAATCCCACTCAATACCATCATAGAAAATATCCAAAATCTGCTCATCTTTGAATCCGTGGCGAAGGCACTCTCTGCGGTATTTCTTCAACCTCACAAAAGCTTCCCTAGAATGCTATTAGAATAAAGATATCTTGTTCTTTAAAGCTGCAGTCTTCGACTTAGTGTAGAAGTGGTTCAGAAAAACTGCTCTACATTCAGCCCATGTTTTTAACGACCCCGGTGATAGTGACTTCAGCCATCGGGGAGGTCTTGTCCGCAAGTGAAAATGGAAATAACTTGCACTTCAAAAATTTGTTAGGCACCCCATTAGAACCTGTGGTGCTGCAGAATTCCTCAAACTTCTCAATGTGATCCATGGGTATTTCAGCTGGAAGTCCATGGAAAAGGTGTTGCTTCACCAACGAAATCATTTGAAGTTTGATTTCGAAGTCTTGCCTCTGAATAGGAGGAGGCACAATAGCGGCGCGGTTCTAGTAGTATGCATGTGTATTGTCCGAGTTTCCTGTACCAGACTGCGGTTGTTGAACCTCTTGTCTATCTCTCTGCAGTTGCTCCATCTCAACCCGAAGAATCTGCAACTGAGCAGACAGTCCGTTATCTTGTTCTCCCATGTTAGCGGTGGTGAGTTTTCGCTGTCGTCCCTTTTTAACCTAGCGAGCTCTTCGTTTGAAATATTGAGCAGTTCCTCAGTGCAATTTCTTCTTGTTCTTCTACTAGTCATGCACCTGAAACATAGAAAAAAGATAAAGAGAAAGAATTAGTAGTTTCTTAGAGTGAATTTAAAATCAAAAATCAAAAGTAACGCAATTAGTCCCCGGCAACGGCGTCAAAAACTTGATACACAATGTTTTAACCCAAATAAATCTGCAAGTGCACAGACAATCGCAGTAGTATAAATGGGATCGAATCCACAGAGGCGAAGACAGTATGTATATGGATCCTATTTGTGCTTAGTTTATCATCTCATGAATACCTTTGAAAACCCTAATTTAGTTAATGGACTACTCAAACATGGAAGAAGAAAACACAGCAATGAAATAAAAGGAATTCATGAATAATATTGAAAGTAAATAAAGTTCAGAATTCTTCTCAAAAAAAAGTAGTGGATGATCTCCAAGTCTTAAAATCGAAAACAAAAAAAGATGAAAACAAAGTGCTAGGTGATGGCGAACAAGGAGGAGAAGGAGAGAATCTCTAAGTAGCTTCGAGGTTAGCTCCAAGCTAAGACGCGTGTTTTAAGAAAGGCGGCTATACCTATTTAATCACGCCAAAAATTAGCTCAAATCGGGTTCTTTATTTTTCTCTGGCGGCTCTTTTGCTGCTAATCCACTCCTTTTTGCTCCAAAAACTCCAATCCATCAAATCCATGCTCCAGACTCTCTTCTGACCTGATAAGACTCAAAACGACTCCAAAGATACTAAAAAAGACTAGAAAACATTAGTAAAATGGGCCAAAATCATCATATATCAAAATGGAGCCGAGGAGGTGACTTGGGAGCCGGAAGCCAAGATAAAACGCAAGTTTTCCAAGTGGTTTGAAAAACTGGAGGGTTAGCTGGGTTTTCATAGCGTTGTATCCATAGTGTTGGAGTTATTGGGCTAATTGCGTTGTTGTACTCGTTTATTTTATGGTGTTATAATTTAATCGATGTACTTTGATCCTATGATTATTCAATAAAAAAGTGTTTCGTGGAATATCTTGCACTGTGGTTGGTCTATAGGGCGATTAGATTGACGGATAACGTTGTGTGTTTACTAGGGGATTAGTAGACAAGTTGGCGGGCTACTAGTAGTAGTGGTCCAATAGCGTGGGTGCGGATACTAGGTGTTCAGTAGCCGCATAGGGCTTTTAGTTTCTGGATTGGTTTGGCAGACGGGATGGTGGTCCCATATAGCGGCATTGGAGTTCACTGGTGAGTCACTGTCAAGTGTACCTGGCCGGTTGGGTTCTTTGTGATTCCTAATTGGTGTGGTAGGTCACTAGAGAGATTGCGTTTGACGGATCGATCCATGGTGTTGGATCGTGAAGTCGTTGTACTCCCGGATGTTGGAGTGGTTGGCCAAACCAAGTGAGAAACTATGACATTATAGCGTTGAGTCAGGATAGCGTTCGTCAAGATAGCACTCGGTTGAATAGCATTGATAACGGTGATAGTGAGATAGCATTGATAATGGAGTGTGGATAGCATGATTGGCCACGGGTTGACAGTGTGTTAGATTTGGGAATGAATCTATGTTAGTGGAGGGGAATTGTAACATCTGTATTCCTTTTAATTGGGGTTTAATTGGAGTATTTAAAAGTTAAGGGGCATGTTGATTAAATCATTTTTTTGTTGGGTTTAATTGATAGTTTAAAGAGTTGTGGGGCTGAATTGGAAAGACTAAAAAGTTGAGGGACTTAAAAAAAATTTGGAGAATAAAACCCTAAGCCTATTTAAAACTAAAATTTGCAGAAACCCTATTTCTTTCTCATAATTTTCGTGGCCACCTTCAAGGAGAGAAAGAGATAGGCTTAGTGTGGCTGAAAGAGAGAAAAGAGCTTGAACAAGAAGAAGATAGAGACAGAACTGAGAGGGCGTGGTAGAAAAGGGGTTCGACTTAGCAGATCGTTTCCAAGATAACCAAATTTTATGGCGTTGTAGATAAACCTTAGATCTAAATATACCAATCTGCAGAGTTGGATTTGAGTTAATATTCTAAAAGTTATTCGCATTTTCGTGAAGTTATCTGTTTCAGACGTGATTTAGACCAACTTAGAGTCAAAAAGAGATCGCGAGTTCATCTATGGTCGGATCATCACGAAAATTTGAGGTTAGCTTCAGGACATCTAGGGGTTGAGTTTTAACGGTGAATATTAGAATTGGACGGTTAGATTTGGATTCGTGACTCAATCTTTGAGGCTGATTGTTTCTGTTATTTTCTAGATTCTTCCAATTTAGGTAGAATGTTAGTTCGTTGATGTGATTGGCTGAAGGGTGAGAAAGAGGGGCTGTGGTTGTGTTGTGGTAACCTTTACGAAACCCTAGAAGTTTCATAAAGTCTAGATCTTAGAATATTGGTTGGTTGAGTTGTAAGGAGACCGCGTAAAGGCTAAGGTGAGTGCTTGTGTGTTAGACTGTGGTTAGTCTGAGGACTTGGAGTGGTCCTCGTTCCGTGGTTCTTGTTGTTAGGTCCATTAGGAGTAATGGATGTTTATTGTTGTTATTTATGTCATGTGTTGCTTGTTGATATGATTGCGTTTATTGATTATTGGCACTGGTGAATGTTAGCTTTTGTGTAGTTGTTGGCTCATTCAATATCTTTATACTGAGGCATCTCGTTATGCTATGCAGGTAAGGACTGAGTCTTGCTGGAGCTCGTGGAACCAAGACTGTGGAGTGGATGACATGACCAGAGTCTTTGTTGGTGTCATTTATTATTTAACTATTTTTATCGGATGGATTATTTAGTATTCGCTTCCGCTAGGTTGTTAGTCTGATTTGACTGGTGTTTTGGAATAAACAAAGTGGATTTTATTTATTGACTTAAGTTGTTAGAAAATTTTTAAAATGCTCGTTTTGCATGGGTTGTTGTGGTTTTCACCGGTTCCAGTTTAGTGGTTTTCGGGACGGGGCCTTTCAAAAACAGTGGTGAACTATAGAGATCAACCTAAAAACAATTTCATGCTTATCTTGTCCACGACACCTTCAAATGGATATATTCGGATTTATTTATGGAAAGTTTTCATCCCGCTTGTTTTACTTCGTGTCAAAGCTATATATGAAAACTTGGAGATATTCTCTTGTACATAGAGGCTCCACATGACGTCCCTAGCTGCACCAAACAACACATGATCAAGCAAATCCATTTAAGACTATACTTTTCTTATTTGGACCCGATCGCATCAAAATGTCAACAACTATTTCTCAAACTGATGGAGCATGATTTGGAAACCTTCTACACCTTCAAGAGGTTTCCAAAAATGCATCATTACATTCCCAAACTGTCGAGATACAAGTAACATCATGTTTTCCTTCTTTGGCCAAAGTCAACCTTTAAAGGCTATATCAATCAAATAGTCGATTGATTTATAGTTTATGCTGATTTATTTTTATTTATGTTGAATTATTTTCTTATATATTGTCTTAGATTAGCTATGCACGAGCTTATAAAAGCTCATATCTTGATTCATTGAAACTCATCCTTGAATTTTGAAAGAAATAAGAAAAACCGAGAATTTTTTCACATTTGAAGCTTCGGCTTTGTTTTCTTGTCTTTTCTATTGTGTATGATTCTTTTAGAAAGAAAGTGAGATCTATGTCTTTATGTGCGATTCACATATGCATTGATCGGTGCTTTTATCCAAATTCATATTGTAACTTTCTGTGGCGAACTTCGATCCATCCTTATTGTTACTCAATACTTCGATCCATCCTTATTGTTACTCAATACTTCGATCCATATCAGTGGTGGAATCGAAAAGAGTAAATATGGTGGGACCAACTTTGTTGAGTCAATTCTTTAGTGTTAGTCGCTGAGAAAGAATCATTACGATTAGAGAATTGGACATACCTTTACATAAATATATATTTTTTTTGTATCCATAGCTCGATTTCGATAGTGCTGCAACGCCACCACAAGCATGGAGGAGGAGATTAAACTGTCGTTATTACATTTAGGGAAGCCATTAAAATGGTAAAGTGGTTGTATTTTCTTTGATGCCAATATCCAAAGTTGATTAACTTTGGAGTTTACTTAATGTCGTGAGGATGTTTCTTTACTTCTTATTTTCGAAATTGCAGGTACGGTTGGGGATACGATTATGGTCTTATGTCAGAGAAGAAACATCCTATGGAAGGGTAACTCCTGAACATAGTTTCTCTTGTTATATACATACCGTAAAACTTCATTGTGTAAAACCTTTTTTAAGAATGTTAAAATGTTTATAGCATTATTGTTCGTATATGGTTTGTAATATTGTGGTGCAAAGTTTTGGTCTTTGTTAAACACCTACCAAAGAGAACTGCAAACCATCTGCATCCCAAGGTGTCAGATAGCGTCTGCTTTAAGGTTCTTCGTACTGAAAAAAAAATAAGAACAAGCAATTTGTTAAAAACAGATAAGACCATTACATAAACTAAATTATAAATCGAGGATAAACCTCAGTTTGCAAAGGCCAGACACGAGTCCCACCCATCTTCAGATCTGGCTTGTAAAGAGCTATCTTGGGAAGTACCGCATATTTCCTCAACTTGTCCACATACCTCACATTCTGCCCCATACAAGCTTTTCTTTCAACCTTCCTAATCATCTCTTCACCAGAAAGAATCTTTGGAGGAAGAGGCGGCTTATTCTTTCTCGTTTTAAACCTGGAACTCTTTGAAGGTTTCTGCACAAACAAAGTCACAAAAGAAGGGAATAAATAGCTTGAAAAATGTACAATACTATAATGAAACTGTAGATGAAAGCTATCGTTTCCTTGGTCATCGCTTCTGTGTCAGCATCTTTGTTCATCCTTGTCACGGCTAAGTCCACTTTGAAAACACATCTTTCCCTTTCTTTCACAACAAAAACCGGTTATTCTTATACACTCAAGGCATACAAAGATATTTAAAAAAAAAATTGTCATTGGTAAATAGTGGGATATGGTAATATGAAACTTTTTTTTTTCTGTGGAGGGTGCTAATATGATTCTACTCCAAAATCGTCACTTCAGAAGCTAGCATAGAGGAACTCGACAGAATGATGAGACAGATCGGGTGGATTCGAGTAACAGTGGAGTGTAGTGGTCACACTAAGGCTGCAGAATTCCTTAGATTTACCGATGGATCGATGGGTCACACAAAGGGAATGAAACTCCTTTGATTTACCGGTTTTGGATCTAGATTCAGAGAGTTTGAGAAAAGAAAGCTAGAAAGATAAAATTGAGGTTTACATGAGTTTAAATAGGGAACTTAGAAAGGAAAAACCCTAACACATTTTTTAAGGCCCAAACTGAAATGACATAAAAATAAAAGATAAGATAAAAAAAACAGACAGCGGAAGGTGTAGAAGCTTCCGGCCGGTCTTGGTCCAACAAATGGGGTTAGCGAGATGAACAACTACCTCATTAAAAACCTTGACAAGAAAACCCAGTGGGACAAAACTTGTCAAGGGAAAAAGAGTATAATTGCTCACCTTACCCATTTGTTGAAATCATGCAGCTTGAATCAAAAACAATGTGGCTGGATAACCTTCTTCTTTAAGGCAGCCCCCAATCTGGAGTATTTCCTCTTCAGCTCCATTCTCTTCATCCTCTAGCTGCTCCTTAGTTCCAAGCTCCTTGGTTTCAAACTGCTCATTGACTCCAAACTCCTCAGGTTCAAGCTGCTCCGTAGATCTAGACTCCAAGCTTTCTAGGATCATATCAGGTGCTTACAAATCTTAATTATGAAATCAATCATGTATTCCTTATAGAGTCTGAGTTTAAATGTCATTTCAGATTTTTATATCGAAATCTAGCTAAGGTTGGGCTTTTGGTATAAGATTTTGATGATTGAATAACCAACATATGATAATTGTAAAGACAACTTTTTATGCAGTGATATAGTTTGCTGAAGCAGAACAGTTATTCAATTAGATTGTATATATGTGCAGTGATAAATTTTTGGATATTGAAGACTGGAGATTACCAAAGAAATCGGAAATATTAGGGCTTAATTGGTTCACCCGCAACCATCTGCAAACGCTACGTTTGCAGGCGGTTACGGTTGCAAGCGTTTTATGCCAATCATGCAGATCATAACATATAGCTCTGAACCGTTTGAAATCCCTCTATTTCAAAAACATTTTCTAACTACCGTTTGCGGCTGCAGGTGATTGCGGTTGGTTAAAACATAATTAAATTTTTAATTTATAATACTAATAAAATTTTACAAAAAAAATCAAAACAAATTTTTTCGAAAAATAAAAATTTATTATAATAAATTCTTAAATTCTTTATATATATCTACTAACTAAACTAAAATACATTAATAAGTATAAAAATATTTTCTAAATAAAAAATATTTCAAACCTCTTAAAATAACTTATTTTAATTAGTTATTGTAAAATTTGTTTAAAACTTCACTTTTAAATTTTGATTATGGTAATACAAATATTTTCTTATAAAAGTTATATATTTTAAATATGTTAGACATCATCCGCAACCACTGTCAACCAGTCAGTAATTTTCCGCAAATGCACCTGTTTCTATTTATTAAACGAGTCGTACAAACTTCTTAATAAGGTTTATAACCGCAACTGCCCTGCTTCCGCAAACTTTCGCATGCATAAACGCAACTACCGCATTTCAATCAGTCGAGCCCTAAGAACCCGCACAATCAAACCATTAATCAACATCTATCACACTATTACAAGAAATCACTTTAAGGGGGTGTTTCCAAACATTCATATTAAAAAAAACATGATTAATGTTATTAGTATATCCAAACAGATTAAAAAACAATATTATGGAAACTAACATTGATTTTAATTTGCCTAAAATCTATCTACCTAATTTAAATCAATGTATTACAATAATAATTATGATTTCCATTTCACTTTTATTTGATCTTATTTTCAAATTATTTTAAATTATTATATAATACATATAATTAATAAAAAATTAATTTTTTTTCTACATATATTGTGATTCGAATCTATTTTTGGGCGGGAAAATTACAAATTCTTTTTTGGCTAAAAATTTCCAAATTTTTCATTTTGGTGGAAAATGGATTTTTAGTTTGTCAAGAAAATTATAGAGTCGAGTTATTTTTCTGAAAAACGGATATGTTTTTGACTGGTTAATTGTAATTTTTTATTTTAGCGAAATGGAATTGCAGTTTTTTAAGAAAACTACGAAATCAAGTTTTTTGGTGGGAAATGGATCAGAAATATAATTATAATTCTCATTTCATTTTTATTCGATCTTATTTTCAAATTATTTTGAATTATTATATAGAAATTCTAACACATTTTTGGCGGAAAAATTATACATCTGTTTTAGGCGGAAAATTTGCAAATATTTTTTTGGTGAAAATTACGGATTTTTAATTCATTATAAAAATTACAGAATCGAGTTTTGTTTTGCGGGGAAGGGATCAGTTTTGGTGAAAAAATTGTATTTTTTTAGTTTGGCAGAACGGATTTGAAGTATGTTAGGAAAAATACAAGATCAAGTTTTTTGGTGGAAAACGCATCGGGAAAATAAATTTGATTCTCATTTCACCTTTATTTGATCTTTTCAAGTTATTTGAATTATTATATAAGATAATACATATCATTAATAAAAAAAATTCTACATATGTTGTGATTTGAATACATTTTGGCGGAAAAGTTACAGATCCATTTTTGGCAGTAAATTTGCAAATTATTCATTTTGTTGGAAAATTACGGATATTGATACACAATGTTTTAACCCAAATAAAGACTGCAAGTGCATAGACAATCACAGTAGTATAGATGAGATCGAATCCATAGAGACCAAAGTTACACTATGATTCTAAGAGATTTAAAAATAAAGTTAAGACAGCAAGTTTTGATGGTTGATTTCGTAACAAGTAGCAAATAATTAAAGCGATAGAAAATCAATAAAACAAGACACTAGACTAAGATATTTTGCCGGTAATTCAGAAATAAAAATTGAGCAACTATTCAGGATATAATTTAATACAGGTCCAGAACTCAAACATAAAAATAAGACCGATCCACTGTCGTGGTGTCGACAAATTTATCTAGCAATCTAAATACCTAAACTGTCGTTTGGACCTAGAGATACAGACAAACATTAGCGAATGAGTTCAATATGTTCACAATCAGCCGTAGCATCAACTGTTGTTGGCTAGGGACTGATTTCTCACCAATGTTTTTTCTAGCAACCTAAAACACTTTTGATGAATAAGTTAACCTAAAATCATAGGTAAGTGATCAGTTTAATCTAGGCATTAGGATCAACAAGAGGCAAAGACAATAAATATATAGATCCTATTTGTGCTCAGTTTATCAACTCATGAATACCATTGAAAACTTTAATCTAGCTAAAAGATTACTCAGACATGGAAGAATAAAACACAACAATGGATAAAAAAGAATTCATGAATAATATTAAAAATAGAATAAGGTTCAGAATTCTTCTCAAACAGAGTAGTGGATAATCCTCCAGATCTTAAAAGCAAGAACAATAGATGACGAAAGTCTGATGATGGAGGTAGCAAAGCCATAGAAAACAAAAACGAAAGGGAATAGGAGAGATGATAGAGAGAAAAATAGAGAGAGTCTAAGAGCAAGCATGTGTTTTTTGAGGGCAGCTTACCCTTTTTATTTACGCCAAAAATTAGGTTAAATCGGATCCTTATTTTTCTCCGAGCAATGAAGCATATGCTCCCAAAACCGAAGCAGGTGCTCCTCGTGTGAATTGTGCTCTTTTGCTGCGATTCCACTCTTTTTTGTTCCAAAAGCTCCAGCAGCTCTAGTCATTCCAATCCATGCTTAAAGACTTCCTTATGGCCTGATATGACTCAAAAACGACTTTAAAGACACAAAAGGACTAGAAAACATTAGTTAATATGGGCTAAAATCATTAAATATCAGATATACAATTCATTAAGAAAATTATAGAATTGAGTGTTTTTTTTTGCGGGGAACAGATACGTTTTTGAGGAAAAATTGTAATTTTTTTATGTTGACAAAACGGATTTGCAGTTTGTTAGAAACATATCAGATTTTCTTGCAGAAAATTTTTAGATTATTAATTTTGATGGAAAATTATGGATTTGCAGTATATTAAGAAAATTACAAAGCCGAGTTTTTTCTTGGAAAGAATCGGATCAGTTTGGTGGGAAAATTAATTATACATATGATTGAAAATTGTATTAGTTTTCATTTAGTTAGAAATTATTTTAATTTTGATTAATTTAATATCAAATTTGGTAGGATTTTCTCTAAATTGTTTCAATGAGAGTAAAGAACATCGTTCATTTGGTATAGGTTTGATTCAAATAACAAAAATTTGATATTGCTACATGGAAATAAAACAATTTCATGTTTAAAGCATGTTAAATATATAGGTAAATTGGCTATTTAGACAGATTTTTAAAATATATTTGGTAAATAGATAGTTTCCTGTAGCAAATTTGTTATTTAGACATATTTCACTATTTGTTGAACTGTTCAATAAATCTGTATATCATGTGACACTCCTCATAACATGTTATTTACAGGACAGTGTCACTGATATCTTATTTACCCTTGATAAATTAGTGAAATTACAAAGAAATGTCATTAACTCATTTAACTACATACATATGCTATTATCCTTTTTTTCTTCTTCTGTCAAAATGGTATTGTCTTTTAAAATAAGATAAAACTTCATCTCTCCTCGGTCTCTTTCTCTTTTCGCCATTTCTTAATTTGTTTTCCTCAATCTTTTTATTTTGTTTTAACTGCAAACACTTAACAAAAAAATTACTTCTCATTAAACTTTAAATGTTTATTATATTTTTCTGAATCTAAAGAGTATAATTTTGTTATGTTTCAAAATATGATATATTCATATATGATTAGAATAATATAAATAGATATACGGTTAGAATAATGTACGTTTAGAATGATGTACACTTTGATATATCAATAGTGTAGAGCGACAAACACCTCGATATACAAACGGTTGACACTAGTGAGTATACAATACGTTTGACACTCGTGAGTGTACAACATACTCTGTACATATGTCAGTATACGATATGCTATATACACCTGTGAGTGTATGACATGTTATGTATACTTACATTTTGTACACTTGTTTTATATCAACAGTGCAGAGTGATATACAAACGATGTACACTCGTGAGTGTACGACAGGCTCTGTACATTCGTGAGTGTACGACACACTTTGTACACCTGTGAGCACATATCAGAAAGATGTAGGAGGGAATGTTGATATTGAAGTGTACAAAAAAGAATATGTACTCTAACTGTATGATAGAGAGTATGTACACTTAAAAAAGTGTATACCAATATTCTAAAGAAACATATATTCATGATTTATAAAAAAATCATATTTGAAATCAGTGGCGGAACGAAGAATTTGTTTTACTGGGGTCAAAAAAAATATATGAAACAAAATAGTCCATAAACTCCAATTTTTGTTTGGTGTGTGTATTAGATTAGTTTTATATATAATGAGTCATAGATCATTCATAACATTTGTATTGGGTTACAAATTTACTATCTAAAAATAAGCCCAATTAAACAAAATAAGGTAAAACTATTTCTTTTTTTTTGCTAAACTAATTTATTAATGGGGTCAAAATTATTTTTTAAGTGGGGTTATAATTTTTTTTTCTAAACACATAACATGAGAAAAAGAAAAGTAGTTAGGTCAGCTGACTCCCTCTTTCACTATAGTGCTTCCGCCCCTGTTTGAAATTATATAACAAAATGCATGTTAGTTTATAGAAAAAAAAATAGAGATTTTTTTTGAGATGGAAAAAAAATAGTATTCATAATTGATATAGAAGATCTGTGAGAAAATAGGAAAAAAAGAAATGGATGTAAATAAGTATTTCTGTCTCTTATTCTCTCATAATCCACGTGTATCATCTTGTCCAGCTTTCTATTTTGTTTTTTTTTGTTCATAATCCACGTGAATCAGTTTGTTATTTAGGTAACCCAACTAATATGAAAGACTCTTTCTCATATATAGTTTTCGAAAAATAAGGAGTATTTGGTTATATGTTCTTAGTAGTAATTATACAAATTCACTAGCTGATTCTATCTCATAAGAGGTCTATTAGAGACACAGTAAAAAGTGTTCATTTAGCAAATTTGCTATAGTAAACTGTCCATATTGCCAAATAAGGTTTAAAAAACTGTTTATTTCTCAAATAAACTCTAAATATATTCTAAAAAAGTAAATAAATAAATAAATACTACAAAAAATATTAAACAGAAAAAATATATTTATAAATATTATTAAAATAAAATAAAATTATACAAACAAAATAAAAATATTTTTAAATATTAAAAATTAAAAAACTATATTTAATATCATAATAATTGATATGCAGTGTCACAGATATGGTTATAATTAAACCGGTTAACAAACTCAATAAAATGAAAAATATAAACAAACTAAACCGAAGATCAGAAGTGAACACTCCTCTCGCACTAACCAGCCGCATAGACCCAAAAAAAAAAACGAACTCCGTTCTACGCTTCCTTCTGATTTTCGAGATTAATACATAAACGGCGTTTTCAACTCTGGAAAATAAAATAACTTTATACAAATAACTTCATATTAAATTGAATCTTCCTTCTTCTCCAAATTCCGGTGCTGCTCAAAAATGCAAAGACGCTTCTTTTCATCACTTTCCTCCTCCGCCGGCAATACCAAAACCCTAAATCAAGCAAAATGGAGTGTAAAGCAAGTGAAAAAATCCAACTTTCATCTAACCCTTGACGAGATTCGCACTTCCATAGATTCATCAGACTTCATAGCTCTCTCGTTACAAATCACCGGCTCATACGCCGCCGCGTGGCACCGTGTCTCCGCCATAGACACGCCGCAAACAAGCTACTTAAAAGCTAAATACGCCGCCGAACGTTACCAGATTCTCCAGTTCTCTCTCTGCCCTTTCTCTCTTCATGACTCCAAGCTTTTAGCTCATCCGTATGACACTTAAATCTAAATCTCTCTCTTCTAAAGTTTCTTCCTTTTTGCTGCAAATTGACTAATTAGGTTTCTTTTTGTAGATATAACTTCCATTTGTTTCCTCGAGATGAATTGAAATTGGGAATGCCTTCTTATAGCTTCTCTTGTCAAGCTTCACGTTTGACATCTATGGCTAGAGAAGGATTTGATTTCAACACTTGCATCTATGAAGGTTTGTTATTACTACTGCTCTCAATCTCATTTGTTTCTTTTAAAGAAGTGTGGTCTCTTAATGAGAATTTGGATCATTGTTACAGGAATTTCATACTTATCAAGAGCACAAGAATCTGCATCAAAGTTTCTTTCAGGGAATCCGATTTTAGCTGATCCTGTTACTGTATCTTCTTCTTCTTCTTCAGCTACTGTAGCTGATACAGTCTTTGTTGGAAGGATTAGATCACGTGTCAAGAATTGGAGACAATCTTGTATTGAGTCACGTTTAAGGACTGGAGATGGTGTAATAGCGATATTTTCATATGAATCTCTTTTGCTCTTCAGTTTTTCTGGTTTTTTTGTTAACGTAATGTATCTGTTTTTTGTTAGATTTCAGATGATTTGGTGAGTTCTTTGAGAAGACTTGTGTTAGGGAGTGAACAGTATGGCTCAAGGCTGTGTTTGACTATTGATGTTTGTAGTGAGCGTCAAGTACAACTCATCTTGGAGGTTAGTAGATACGCTTAGACTCTGTATTGATGGTTAGTTTGATTAATTTCTTCATGTGCTTCTAAATTTGTCACCACAGATGATGACTGAGTTCTCTGATGATGTTGTCCCGCTACTCGTTGCTTCAAAGAGCAAAGGAACACAATCAGTTCGTGCTGTCTTTATGGGTTCAAAGGAGGACATGGATCTTTTTAAGGTTGGGAGATTAATTGGAAATTTCTTAAGAGTGTGACCTATAATGATGGTGAAGTTCTCTTTAATAAGCTTTTTTCTGAATTTATGTTCTTGGACAGAGAGAGCTTCAAGATCTTGAAAATGAAGAAAACAGGCGAGTTCGTGGCTTCCGGGAAGTGGTTGATTTGATTTCTTCTTCACAGAAACCTGTCGTTTCCCAGAATTATCTTAGCGGTAATCACAAAGTTCTCCTCCTTAGTTTGCATAGAAATTAGCTTTTTCCCTCTGCTTTCATGGATGATAAATCTTATGCTTAACTTGCTGCCAGATTTTACTTCGATTCATGCCAAATTCCTAGGCCCTCTACCTTCAAATGTGGATGATTTCAACAGTTCACTAAGCTCAGCTTTTCCCAAAATTGTGGATCTCAGTCAGTTAATGAAAGAAATTAGTCCCTTAAGTAATATAAGTAATCTACCAGCAGCTATGTCCTCCTTGAATCGGTTCTTCGCACCTGTGGAGGTAGAAGTGGCAAATCAAGGTCAGAGTTATCTTTCCAAGTTGTTGATTTCTGCTTAGTACGCTCTCGTAAATATCTAAAACACTAGTTATGGCAATTTAGGTGAATGGATACTAACTCCTATTGGCTTCTCTTATTAGGCTGTCCGGTTAAATCAAACGAGGTCGTCCATCAGAGTCACGGACAGAACGCTATGATGATATCTCAGCTTTTCGCAAAACTATCTACCATACAGAAATCAGATCTCTCCACTCTCCAATCAAATGCAGATTGCCAAGGTTTAGCTTCTGACGATGAAAATGTTAAAGTCTGGTCAAAGAACAATCGGAGAGTAAGCTCAGAGAACTTGGTGTTCATATGGGGTTTAATGAAAAAGATGACAGCTTCAAAGCTGAAGAATGTTCTCCAAACCTCGCATACTGTTTTTGCGCAAGAGTTTGATGTTAAATATTTAGACAAGAGCTGTGCAATTGTGGTATTTTGGGAGTCAGGTCTTTCAGAAACTTTCATCAATGTGGTTAACAATGAAGAGCAACTTTGTGGTTCCTTGAGAGAGATGGTAGCAGAAGAGGACTAAGAGCATCAGGTTATGAGACTTACAAGAGAGCTTGTAGATTAGGTTTCTGGGAAGCTGAGTTAGCAGATTCTTTAGACAAAACATTGGAATCTTCAGATATGGATCTTGATTTGGACACTGAAGCTTCAGAGATTGTTTGGTCTAGTGAATTTGCTATCAATTTTGATGAGCTATGAATAGTTTTCTGGTTATTGAATTTGCTTAATTATCTTGTTTTTTTTTTGGTTTATTGCTTTCAATTGTAAGGGGTAAAAGGCCATTTTCAACCTTTTATTCGCTCAAATAAAATTCAATTTCATATCTGAACAAATCGTGCCAAAATCGAATTAAATCGGTGGTTAGTCAATTAAACTGGTTGATGATGTGGCAAAAGCATTTCTTGGTTTAATTTTTAAAATTTTGGGACAAAACTCATTAATGTACCACTTGTTTTCATTGTCGTTTGTATGGTAAATTAAATAAATGATATATCGTAATGTTTAGATGGAAATTGTGGTAATTGCAAATTTTTTAAATTTAAAATAATTATCTTGAACTAATTGTGTTTTTGCCATTTTTTTATTTGACTTTTCGCTTAATTTCACAATGAAAATATTTCTGGCAAAAAAACACTAAAAATGTTTTAAAAATTAGTTCAACGATAATTATTTTAAATTTCGAACAAAAAGTTTCCAAACGCATTATTACCACAATTTTCATCTAAACATTACGATATATCATTTATTTAATTTACCCATACAAACGCCGTCTATGTATATATATTTTAATGTTTGACAAGTTGTCGGAAAAATCGATGGTTCAAGTGGTATTGCATTAATGAGTTTTTGGTCATGATTCAAACATCGCTGTCCAAAAATTTTAAAAAAATTAAAAAAAAAAAACAAAAAAACAAAAAAAAAAAAATTTTGTCACATCATCAACCACGCTTTCACCGAGTCAACATCCGTAATAGATGACTAACCACCGCTAACATGGCACGATTTAAATATGAAATTTGAATTTTATTTGAGTTTGGAATGATTTTGGCACTACATGTTTGTACAGGTATGAAAGAGCACCAAGAAAAAGTTCGGGTTGAAAATGGCCCTTTACCCCAATTGTAAGACACATCTTTTACATTTTTTTGTATTTGCTAGAGTAAAATCAGGTTAAACCAACTTAATTCACAATGTGTTCAACAAAACCGAAATTATTGGTTTATCCATCAAGAACCGGAGAACTCAGCTTAAACATAGTTAATAACCGTAACCGGTTAAAACCGGTTTATAAAACCTATAAAATGTGATAAAGGCGGTAGAGTCAGTTAACACCGTCGGCGAGAAGAAATGGGATTTCTAACGGCGGCTAGGGTTTCGTCATCGGCCTCAATGCTTCTACGTCGTAAATCTCGGCAGCTAGGTTTCCTAGTCTCCTCTTCCTCCATCCTTCGCCCTATTAGGTACCACTAATTTCCCTCAAAACCATTCGAGCTCGAGCTTTGATTTTGGGATATTTGTAATTCGAGTCAATTTAGATTTTTTCATTCCGAGGAAATGTTATTCACTGCTAAAAATTTAAATATTGTTCATTTATGTGAATAAAAATCGTTTTTTTTTGTTCGTTATGCAAATGGATTCAATCTGAGTTTTGGTGTTCCTTAAAATAATCTGATCATATAGTTTCTTGTATATTGTTCATTTGATTTGCTTATTGGAGATTAGATTATTTTCACAAAGATTTAACTTATAAATGAAGTAGCTCTGGTGATCTTATGTGGAAGGTTTTGCATAAGGAGTCTCTTAATGAACCAACGTGGAACACTGGCTTCTTAAGATCCTCTTGGTTTCATTCGACTCCGGCTCGTGAGACCAGTGATTGTGTAGCAAATCTGAGAACAGTTTGAGTCGAGATGGAGTAGCTTCTTCTACTAAATTGAAGAGGAAAAAGGTGAAGGGTAAGCGAGCGGTTGTGCGGTGGCTAAAGTTTTTCCGGTGGAAGAAAAAGAAAGAGTTTGAAAGAATGACTGCTGAAGAAAAGATACTTACCAAACTAAGAAAGGTTTAGCTACCAAAACAAGTTTGAATCTTGTTACTGATCTAGATCAAGAAATGCGTATTTGTTATATCTTATAATTCGTTGTTTTCGCAGGCTCGGAAGAAAGAGGAGCGGTTAATGGAGACGATGAAGAAACTGGAACCTTCAAAGTCAGGGGAAGCTACACATGACCCTGAGATATTGACACCTGAAGAGCATTTCTATTACCTGAAAATGGGATTGAAGTGCAAGAACTACGTTCCAGTAGGAAGACGAGGGATTTACCAAGGAGTGATTTTGAATATGCATCTTCATTGGAAGAAGCATCAGACGCTACAAGTTGTGATCAAAACGTTTACGCCTGATGAAGTGAAGGAGATTGCTGTTGAGTTAGCTAGATTGAGTGGAGGTATTGTGCTTGATGTACACGAAGGGAACACGATAATTATGTATAGAGGGAAGAACTATGTGCAACCTCCAACTGAAATCATGTCTCCGAGGATTACTCTCCCGAGGAAAAAGGCTTTGGATAAATCCAAATGTAGGGATGCGCTTCGTGCGGTTAGCAAGTATATTCCGAGGCTTGAACAAGAGCTACAGTTACTTCAAGGGCAAGCTGAGACGAAGCGTGAATACTCGAATGTCAAGGTTGTTGATACTGAAGAGAGTTTAGATCATAGGTCAGAAGAGTTGAAGAAGATTATGGAAAGAAGTGAAGAGTTTTTGGAAGATGAGCAAGAAGAAGAAGAAGAAGCAGAATTGGAAACAGATTCGGATATTTTTGAGACTGATTCGGAATTAGAAGACGAGAAAGCAGAGCGACCGCTGTTTCTTGAAGAGTTTGAAAAATTCCCAGCGATAAACAACGACGTAGAAGATGAAGGCTTTGGGGATCTAAAGAATGCTAAATCAGAAGGTGAGGAGAATGATGATAAGTCCCCAAACTTTGATGAAGTGGATAAGATGTTTCTTCGGGCTGCTTCGCTTTTAAAGAAGAAAAGACGATGAATAAATCAATCATCAGAGATTCTAGTTTCATCATTTTAAGCATATATATATATATATATATATATATATAATTAATTAAAACTAGTGAGGATTTTTTTTATTTTGGTGGGGATTTTATTATTATTATTATTATTATTATTATTATTATTATTATTATTATTATTATTGTTATTATTATTATTATTATTATTATTATTATATATGCAATTGATTAAAAATAACAAAACTAAAAATATGGATTAATTAAAAATATATATATATATATATACACACAATTAATCCACAGTTTTATTATATATAGTTAACATTTTTAATATATAGTGTTATTTTTAATTAATTTTGAATATTTATATATAATTAATACACATTTGTTTAGTTCTGTTATTTTTAATTAGGTGCGTATACATATATAACAAGATCTCCACAAAAAATGTTTTTAATAACAAAACCAAAAAGATGTTCTTATGGCTCAACAATTATTATTAGTTTTGTTATTTTTAATTAATTGTATATTTATATAAGAACATATAAGTAACAATTTTAATTAATCCAAATTTTTTAGTTTTCTTATTTTTAATTAGTTTCCAAATATATATATAACAAGATCACAACCAAAAATAATAATAATAACAAAATCAAAAAAAATGTTATTGTGGCTCAATGATTATTATTAGTTTTGTTATTCTTAATGAATTATGTATATATATATATAATTAATTAATATTTTTAGTTTTGTTATTTTCAATTAATTGCATATATATATATATATATAATAATAATAAAATCCTCACTAGTTTTAATTAATTACATATATATATATATACGTTTTGGTTGTTATAATAAGAAAATGTTATCGTATCTCAATGGTTGAATGTTTGTTATGTGTCTAAATGTCAGCAATTCAATTCCTCATAAACTCAACTTTTTTTCAATGAAACAACGTCATTTTGGTTTAACAAAGAATGCTAACAAAAAGTTTTGGTTTAATAGAGAATGTTAACAGAAACTTCATGATATGCATAAAATGGTCAAGTCAACGAAACTTAACTATTTTATCAAAAACTCAAACAAAACTTTATGATTTAAATGACATTTCAAAAGTTCATATTTTTTCGTCCACAATTTCAAAAATTATGCTGTTTTAAATATTTTCTCAATTAAAATCTGCATTTGGAGAAACATAATCCAATGAAGTCTTTGTCACCTGGAATCTCCGAAAAATTCCCATAAAATTCTCTAAAACTCCTCAAGAGATTGAGTTTCTTAAGTGTTGGTAGTAACTACTTAAATTTTAGTTTGTAGATAACTAATTAAATTTTGATTTAATATTTTTATTGAAAAATTAAATAACCGATTCGATTTTTTATACTCACAATTTTTTTTAAGCTTTAACATTTTTTTTTCGGTAACTGATAAAAGAATTTAAATAACAATAAATGTGAAATCAAATAACCGATAAAAGAAGCGTAAAGTTTTAAATCTGTAAAGCTTTAAAAAATAGTGAATATAAGAAATTGAATCGGTTATTATAAAATATTTAATTGTTTAACATTATTTTATCGGTTTAATTATTTACTTTTTGATTTGGTTGGATCTCAATAAAACGACCAGAAGTAGAAAGAGAAGACGAATGATTAATATTTGTCGGAACATTGGTCGTTTTGATTAAATAGAAGTTGCTAACAGACAATTGTAACCCGTAAACGTGCTCCAACGAAAACTTAAGCATTTAAATGACATTTATAAAAAAAATTGAGGATTTAAACGTCCGTAATTTGAAAATTGATGATTTTTTAATAAAACTTAAAATGACGCCGTTTTGATTAAACGGAAATTGTTAATAGAAGTTTTGACGCTGTAAAAGTCAATTTAACGATATGGCTCAAATGATCCAATCAATAAAAATTTGCTATTTAATTATGAGTCAATAAAAAACTTGAACATTTAAATGGTATTTTAAAAATTCAGACTTTAAACGTCTTAAATTTGAAAGTTGAGATTTTGTTTTTTTTTACTAACGTTGGTTTGATTGATGGTCAAGTAAAAATAAAGAAAAACGGAAACCTTGATCCTGAGATAGAGGCTACCCTAGATAGAACAATCGTATCCAAAATTCTTGGCTTTGTCAAATGTCACTGGCAGGAAGAAGATAGATAATAGCTCTTCGATCTTCTTTCAAAAGGAGTTAGCAAAAATATGGGATTTCATGTTCTTAGGCCTCCCTTAGCCTTACGCAGCTCCCTGCTCGGCTTCTTATCCAGATCTCACAATCCTCTTCTCCCCGGTAATTTCTACAAACACTTGGAGTGCATTGTCAGTTTTGAATTTTCTATCTTTAAAAACTGGATTTTGAAAACTCTTAAGCGACAAAAAATCGAATCGGGAAAAAACCCACAAATTGTTTTGCCTAATTGTCAAATGCTATAGTGAAAGAGACAATTTTACCAATGGATCAACAATGAAAAGTTGAAATTTTGGGTTTTTTCTTCATTAGCTTCATTAATGATTATGTATTGTAATCTTTGCTCTGTGTTATTTTGTTCAGGGAGATGGGTTAGAGCTGGTGAATACAGTTCCATGAAATGTTTTGCTTCTGCTACTCGTGGAAAGAAGTTAGATTCTTTCTTTTAACATTTAAATCAGAAAGATTCAATCTTTTTTGTGCTTCATTTTAATTACATCTCTTTCTTGTTCTATAACAGCAAAAAACAGAGACTTGATGAAGCATGTGTTGAAAGGTTTAACGAATACAGTCGCACATTAATACAATCATGGATTATACAAGGTGCTATATGATTCCTTGTATGCATATGTATAAAGTACATAGTGGTTTATGTTATTTGTCTTCTTAGTCTCTTGTGTTGTGTATGATATGTTATGTAGGCAAAGTACTTGTGGATGGGAGAAGAGTTAGTAAAGCTGGAATGCCTGTAGCCAATACAGCAAACATAAAGATCACAGCTGAGGTTCCAAAATTTGTATGTAGGTGACTATTCCTTTCCAAGTTACTCTATCTTTCGACAGTTTCTTTTGTGCATTAAGACTCTATTGTTGTCGACTGTCGTCTACTCTTTTTTCTCATTTGCAGAGGTGGACTCAAGCTGGAAGCTGCGATTGAGAAGCTAGATGTTGATGTTTCTGAGAAAGTAGTTCTTGATTCAGGACTTTCTACAGGAGGGTTTACGGATTGTTTGCTTCGTTATTGTGCAGCTCATGTTTATGGCGTAGATGTTGGTTATGGTCAGGTTAGTGCTAAGTATTAGTTCTACAGATTGTTTGATGTTCTTAGCAACTTCTCCTAATTTCTTATTTGGTGTACTGTAATAGGTAGCGGATAAAATTTGCAACGATAAGCGTGTGACTGTTATAGAAAGGACAAATCTGAGATACCTCCCTGGACTCCCACAAAAAGTCGATGTAGTGACCCTAGACCTCTCGTTCATTTCCATTCTTAAGGTATGTTTGCTTCTGTTCAGTTTTTGTCCAGGAACTATGATTACTATATGTTATAATCTGCAAATGTTTTCGGACTTCAAATTTATGAACAGGTGATGCCAGCTGTTATGAATGTGATGAAAGAAGATGCAACTTTAGTTACCCTTGTTAAACCTCAATTTGAAGCTCGAAGACAACAGGTAATCAAATTTATTGACTTGAAGACGGTAGAATTAGGAATAACTGAACTCTGAGAAGTGAGAAGTGCATACTTTATGTTTATGTCATAGTAATATTATATATAAATCATCTCTGAGATTTCACTATTGTTTCATCAACATCTTGTTTACTGTTAAGGTCGGGAGAGGTGGCATTGTTAGAGATCCCGAAGTACATCAGGAGGTATGTATGCTTCTCCCTGTCCTCTTTTTGAAAGTTGAATCTTCTCGGGTTAATTCACGACTGTTGGTGCTCTTTGTGTATTGCTCTCCTGGATTCTTTCTGTTCCTAACTTGGGATTGCGTTAAGCATTTATCTTTATCTAGCAAGTCAAATACATGGTAAACACAATCTTTGTTGTCTTGTTTATGGGTGAAGGTTCTTGAGAAGATAATAAATGGTGTTGAGCGGTATGGATTTACCAACAAAGGCTTTATTGAATCTCCTTTAAAAGGCGCGGACGGAAACATAGAGTTCTTGGTTCGCTTCAACCGAGGGACCGTAAAACCCGAAGAAGAATATTAGACTTATATTCCATTGCAGGGAAGTTAGAAGAACCTTGTGTGAAATACTGTTGTTTCTTCTTTCACTCATTCTATTTATAAAACGTATTATAACTCTTATGTTTACTATGGTTTAACATTAAGTATATTTTTCTTTTGTTTTGGTGATATCATAAATCTCAAAGATCAATACCAAACTTTTGCAAAGAATCTTAGGAATAACATTCTAAGGCTTACACATGATTTTATGGGGGTGTATTGGAATGAGTATTTGGAGAGATTTGAGTTTAAATGACAAATTATGTGTAATTGAAACATGAATTTTAAAATCCAGTATTATTGGATTAATGATTTTAAATTATACATTCAAATCCACTGTTATTGAAAACATGATTAGGATTTGATTTAAAAGTTTCAGGTAAGATTTGAGGGGATTTTTTAGTTAAAAATACAAAGATCCAAATCCTATGGTTTTAAGTGAGATTTCAGAAAATTTAATAACAAAATTCCTAATTCACTAAAATTTCACCAAATCATCTCAAAACTCATTAAAATTCAAATATCTCCAAATATTCATCCCCTTATTATTTTTATGGTTGAAACTTGCCATACAAAGCAATATCTAAAGTACAAAAGCACAAAATTTTCATAATAATATCAAGTCTCATTTTATTCCAAGACAAAGTTAGCTTCTGCAAGCATAGAATGGTCTTGAGATCTAACCAAGTCTTCCACCTAGAGAAGAAGCTTTCTCAATGTTCTGATAGTATCATATCTTGCCACTGCAAAATCGAGTAAAAAACTAATATGGTAGAGAAAGAATCAAAGAAAACTTTGGTAATAGCGCGAGGTAAAAAAAGGGAGAAGCAGAATCTGCATACCACTAGGCTATGTTCTTGAATCAGTTTTCAGTTCCAACAATGGACGCTTCATTGTTGTGTGAAGATTTTGCATTCTTCGCAGTATACATATGCACAGGTGGTGGCAAAAGCTCTTCTTGAATCGCCTGAGACATTGGTAATAAGGTCAAGGCAATGTAGTCTATATACCCAAAGCAAAGATCAAACTGATTCAAGAGAGACAGAGATGTAACATACCAACCAACCCTTCTTCCCTCTCGCACCACCTTTGATATAATAAGCTTCTTTAAACCCATTCTTGATCAGCAATTCAGCCACTTTCATCGAGTTACCATCAAAACTACCTTCCACAATCAAATGCAAAAACATGTAAGACAAACTCTAAAAGATCTTAACTTTGATATAAAGTTTGAAATTTTTTTTGTTAATCCCTTACTTATCAAGAACACAAACAACTGTATTATCCGGATCAGAGAAGCTTCCTTTAACCTTCTTCAAGAACCCTTCTTCATCATTCTCACTAAACGGAACTTGAACTGAACTCTTACCAAGAAACTTAAGATTCGGTGATGCTAACGAAGCCAAAGTCTTCTCATCTCTAATATCCAAAAGCTGCGAATCTGATTCGTTCTTAAGCTTACGAAACGCATTAACGGCTGATATTGGTTTATACTTCCTCAAGTAAAAAATGGCAGCAGGATAAACCACAAGATAGATGAATGTACATCCCGCTACGAAAAATGGATACTTGTTGAAGAAATTATCAATTGAGATTAAAATTGATTCCAAATCGATTCTTCCAGAAGATGGGTCTGAAATTGATTCAGATGCGAGAACAGGGGAAGTGAGGAGGATTTGGGAAATGGTAATGGAGAGATTGGTTTTGGTTAGAAGCTGAAAGTTTTGGAATTTGGGTGAATTGGTGAGTGGAGTTAAGTAGGTTTGATTGAGTTTTGGGATTTGAGAACTTGAAGAAGCTTTGTGGAGGTTTCGCAGAGGGGGAGATGCGAGGATTGTTGGAAGAGATGTCATAACTAATAGAAAAGACGACGAGAGAGACGAAGAGTGGAAGCGCCAAGAGGATAAGAAACAGAAAATAATTTAGCTTCCATACCCCTATACTTTTGGATACTTAATTATTTCCTTCCCAAACTTGTTTTTTTATCACTATAGTACACAAACTAATGTTGTTCTTGGATTTTTACATCACAAAAATTCTTTAAAATCTTCAAAATTAATCAAATCCAATCATTAGTAACAAATTCTGTTATAAACCCAAAAATTGTATTTGTTACCGCACTTATGATAACTGCTTCATTTGAGAGTAGAAAACAAATTCATAAACAAACCTTTTTATTAGAGGATTACATGGTTTATCGTTGACTCAAAATATAAATCCTCTTTTTTTTGTTAAGAAGGTATTAGAGTGTGGTTATGCAAAACGGATTAAACCGGAATAGACTTAGACTATAAATGATGTTTTGTATCACATTGATTCATTACGAGATTAATAAATAATACTTTCTTTCTTTACTCTTCTTCTTCACTCTCGATTCTCTCTTCTTCACTCTTGATTCTCTCTTCTTCATCTCTATAACATAATCGATTGTAACATGGTATCAGAGCATTGAATCGCAAAATTCAACTCGAATCTTCCATTTTTTCGCATTCTGAGCTAAATTGGTGATCAATCTATTTGATTAAGCCTTGTTTTGTTGGATTTTCTTGATCATTTCGATAAGAATCTTCAAATTCCAGTGTAAATCAAGCTTTCTGATGGTAGAACTTGTAAGATCACTCGTCGCACGGTCTGCGAAGCTTCGTCAACTCAACAGTCGACAAATCGTGATGGATCTTCTTCCGATGATTCATTGGTAAAAGCTAAAACTCGCAATGGATTCGCCTCGTCGAATGAGTCTCTAGATAGTATTCACTCTCCATACTATCCCACAAATGGCGATAATCCAGGTCATTCCATTATCTCTGAGGTTCTAGATGGAACTAATTACGATGATTGGTGTACAGCTATAAAGATTGCTTTAGATGCAAACAATAAATTAGCCTTTGTTGATGGATATGTGCCAAGACCGAGTGAATCTGATCGTATTTTCAGAATCTGGTCTCGTTGTAACAGTATGGTGAAGTCTTGGCTATTAAACTCAGTGTCTAAGCAGATTTACAAGAGCATACTCCATTTTGATGATGCAGCGGGTATGATGAGATATAACCAAGTTACTTGGATATGATCATCTACTATTGTTAAAAAATATCTATAACCCTCTGTTGGAGTAAGGTCCCCATTCATCAATATGCAAAAAATCAAAAGCAGATTCACAAATGTTGTTCTTGGAGATAAATGAAAATTACGAGAATTCCGACCAATCATAAATAACTAATATGATTGGTGTATGCAGAAGATCAAAAGCAGATCCAAGATCAAATGTTTTTCTGATGAATCAAAGCTTAATCAAATAGATTCATCACCGATTTAGCTCAGAAATGCGGAAAGAATGGAAGAATCGAGTTAACTTTTGCGATTCAATGCTCTGATACCATGTTAGAATCGATTATGTTATAGAGATGAAGAAGAAAGAATCCAAAGTGAAGAAAAGAGTAATGAAGAAAGTATTCTTTATTAATCTCGTCAATGTATCAATGTGATACAAAACATCATTTATAGTCTAAGTCTATTCTGGTTTAATCCGGTTTGCATAACCACACTCTAATAATGTGGAATTGATTGTCAAACAAGACTTGCTTTTTATTGATTCACGATATAGACATATATATATACAAAGATCTATGACTTGTGCCCTAAGTTACAGACTCAAATTTGCCTATTCTATTCACCGACTTAACCTTGCCACATACTTATGGGCTTACATAAACTGACTCATCCCAATACTTCCCCTCACGTTAGAGCATGAAGGTCTGGAATGCCCAACTTGGACAGTAGATGATCAAACTGAGTTCGTCCGAGAGCTTTAGTCAACATATCAGCAATTTGTTCAGTTGTACGAACGTGTATAGTAGTGATGAAACCATCACGAACCGCATTACGGACAGAATGACAATCATTCTCGATGTGCTTAGTCCTTTCATGAAACAGCAGATTTGCAGCAATGTGAATGGCAGCTTTGCTATCGCATAACATTTGAGTTAGCGCAGTTTGTTCGACTCCCAATTCTTTCAAGAGTTTCCTCAACCATTTTATCTCACGTAGAGCAACTAACATTGAACGATACTCTGCTTCAGCAAATGAGTGAGATATCGTGTCTTGCTTCTTTGTTTTCCAAGAGATAGGAGATCCACCAAATAATACAACAAATGCACTCAAAGATTGACGCGTCAAAGGGCAGGAAGACCAGTCTGAATTACAATACACTGATAAAGAAAGATTGGTAGATGAACTAAGTAGAATTCCCTGACCTGGAGCACCCTTTAAATAACAGAGAACTTGCTGTGCGGCTTCCCAATGATCTCGACGAGGTGGTTTCATAAACTAAGATAATAAATGGACTGAGTAACTTAACTCAAGACGTGTGTTCATGAGATAGATCAAGTGCCCTACCAGACGTCGATACTTCAAAGGATAATCACTTACTTTCAGCGAGTTTGTGGTTTTGTTCGAGTGGGGTTGCAGCTGGCCGAGATCCCAAATGTCCAGTTTCAGCAATAATGTCCAATGCATACTTGCGTTGGGACAAAAAAATTCCCTCTAGACCACGACTAACTTCAATCCCCAAAAACTATTTTAATTTTCCCAAATCTTTCATGGAAAAACATCGACTCAAATATTCTTTGAACTTCTTGATCATATAACTATGATTTCCACAGATAACCAGACCATCAACATAAATTAATACCTTCAGTTCAACACCATTATTGGTGTAAGAAAATAGTGAATAGTCATCATAAGCTTGAACGAAACCAAACTTGACAAAAGCATGCGATAACTTCTTAAACCAACATCTTGGTGCTTGCTTTAGCCCATACAAGGATTTTTTAAGGCGACAAACTTTACCGGGATGAGTATGACGAAAGCCCGGAGGAAGCTTCATATAAACTTCTTCCTCTTAAGTCCCCATGAAGAAAAGCATTATTGACGTCCATGAAGCAATGTACAAACTGTAGTCATCTTGACAACCGGAGCAGAAGTGTCACTATAATCCTCATCTGCCACTTGGTTATTACCTTGGACAACAAGTCGAGCCTTGTATCTTTCAATCGAACCATCCGCATTATACTTTTTTTATAGACCCATTGACTACCAATGGCTACTTTATGATACGGCCAATCCACTATATCCCAAGTATTTTTAACTTCTAGAGCATCGATTTCCTTCGTCATAGCATTATTCAAGACTTTAATGCGTACAACCTCTTTAAAATGATTTGGTTCATCAGTTGTGGTGATAGCCGCCAAAAAGGCACGATGATCTGAAGAAAACTTGTTATCGGAGATATAGTGTGTAAGAGGGTATAGTGAGTTACCTTGGACCGATGTCGAGGACTGAAGAGAGGACGTGGGGAGAGCATGATGGGTTTCTTCATTACTCACAGCATTGTAAGCGATGTAATCTTTGTATAACACGTTTGGGAATTTTTCTCTTTGTCCTTTGCCGAGTTTGGGAACAACCAGAGGTGTTACCGAGGAAGGAGAAAACTCAACTAAAACTGAAGGACGCTCAACTGGAGCTGGAGACTGTTGAACTTGGACTGGAGTATGCTCAACTAAAATCGGTGATACTGGACACTAGATGGACTTGCGGGTTCTACGTGCTCACATTTTTCTGGTCCTTGTCAAGATAAATGTGTTGTAACAGGTGGCATTACAGTATCGGAACTCTCCCTATCTTCCAACGTGGGTATCTGAGCTGGTTCAAATAGCCAGTCATCATCACAAGTACCCATAAGACACGGAGGAGAGGAAGGTACCTTGCTCTCGACGTAAGGGAACACATCTTCTCAAAAAATCACATCTCGATATATTGTAAATTCTTCTCGTTCTATGTCAAAGACTCGCCATCATTTCTTTCCAAATGGATAGCCCAAAAACACACACAACCGACTACTTTCATCAAACTTTTCTTTTCTCGGTGAAACACGATGAGTATAACATGCTGAACTAAAACCTCATAACTGATCATAATCCAGTTTTGTGCCATATAAAACTTCATAAGGTGACCAACCATGATGTATTGCGCTTGGTGTGCGATTTATCAAGTAAGCAACTGTTAAAACCGCTTCACCCCAAAACTTTACTGGTAAATTTGCTTGAAACAACAAAACCCTCGCAACATTAAGAATGTGTCTACGTTTTCTCTCCACTCGTCCATTTTGTTGAGGAGTCCCGACACATGATATTTGATGAATAATTCTATTTTCTCAAAAATAAGTCGATAAACACATAAATTCCGTACCATTATCACTTCGGGCGGTTTCTACAGTTTTTCAAAACTGTTTTTCCGCATAGTGATGAAGTTTGTCAGCACAGTGCACACTTCAGATTTCTCAAGTAGTAGATATGTCCACACAGCTCTGGAAAAATCATCTACTATTGTTAAAAAATAAATTGAACCATGAGAAGCAGGTTCTCAATATGGTCCCCAAACGTCAACATGTATTAGAGAAAAACAATCACTTGCTTTATTAATACTATCAGAAAACACTTCTCTTGTTTGTTTAGCTCTAACACATATGTCACATGAATGAGAACCAACATAAGAGGAATTATTCGAAAACATAGGTAATGCTGAAAACACCGAAAAACTAGGATGTCCTAAACGCTGATGCCACAAGGCTTGATCTGAAGAGATGGTTGCTTTGTGAATCCTTGTAGTAACGACATCCGTAAGATAGTAAACCCCATCATGCTCTTCACCAGTTCCAATCAGAGTCTTCGAGAAACGGTCATGTGAAACACAAACCGTATCAGTAAAGGTAGCAAAACACTTTGTTTGTTTAGCAAGTTTCGAAACCGAAAGCAAAATGCAATTCAAGGATGGAACATAAAGGACATTAGTTAACGAGACTGTATCCGAGAGATGAAAAACTCCCATACTCAAAGCAAACGTCTTACTACCGTCTGCAAATCCCACCGAACAAGGTGAAATTGGTACAACATCGGATAAAAGAGATCTCTTCCCAGTCATATGATGGGATGCTCCTGTATCAAGAATTACTTCGCCAAGATTTGGCTTACCATACAATTTATCGGAAGGTCTAGAAGTCAACTTCTCTTGAATTATCTGAGTGAGAACTTGCCATTGTTCCTTTGTAAAATCCGGAAAAGAACACGCGTTAGAGCTCGTTGCATGAGCTGCTGTCACCTAACCTTGACCACGACCCATGTTTGGACCATGACCACCACATCCTCTTCCACGAGAAGCACGACCACTATTACCTCGCTCACTCCACCATTCCGGGAAGCCAACAATTTGCCAACAGTCCTTTTTCTTGTGACTGGAACGGCCACAATGTGAGCACTGATCTGAACGACGAGGTGGCAACATCAAATCAGGTCGTGTGGCCAGATCAGTTCGAGGAGGCTCTTTATCACGTCCAGTGAGGAAATCCATGGCCTATGTTTGCTGCTCGCGAACTCGTTTTCCACTCAAGCGATGCTCTTCATGGATTACTTTGGAGTAGACTTCTCCAAGAGACGGCATCGGATCTGTTCCAATAATGTTGGTACACAGGCTTTCCAAAACGTGATTCATCAAGGCCCATTAAGAACTGATGAGTTCTCTCGTTAACTCTCTCTTTTGATATTGCGGCTGCTGCACCACATGAACAAGGAGGAAGAGAACATAACACTTGTAGTTCTTCCGACAAATTACACAATCGCCCATAGTAGTCAGGGATGGTTTGTCCGTTTTGTCGATACGCAACAAGTTGAGACTTTACTTGATGGATTTGAACTTGATTCCCCATCGAGAAACGATTTTTCAACTCTTCCCATAGCTGATAAGCATCAGAGATAAAAGTCACAGTTGATTTGACTCTTGGCTCTATGGAAGCTCGAATCCACCCAATGATCATGGAGTTAACGATTTTCCAATTTTCAAGGTCGGAGCTATCAGGAGATGGTTGCGGAATTGTTCCATCAATGAACCCTGTTTTGCGTTTGGCCTGAAGTGCGTTCAACATCTCTCGAGACCATTCATTATAATTTTCTCCATTCAACACCACCGGTGAGATTAGAGCACCAGGATTTTCCAAACTGGACAACGTATACGGTGACGGAGTTGTGTTCTCCGGCGACGTAAGAACACCACCTTTGGTAACAGAGGACTCCTCTATGTTGGACATGACAAGAATACAAAAGCTTCAACAAGGATGAAAGCTTCAACGGAAACAAACAGCGGACACAAGAAAGAAGAATTTTTTAGGGTTTTTGTATAGGATCTTGCTCTGATACCATGTAGAATTGATTTTCAAACAAGACTTGCTTTTTATTGATTCACGATATAGACATATATATACACAAAAATCTATGATTTGTGCCCTAAGTTACAGACTCACACTTGCCTATTCTATTCACCGACTTGACCTTGCCACATACTGATGGGCTTACATAAACCGACTCAGCCCAATAAATAACATCATGCACTAGCTCTGAAGGTTAGTAAGAGACCCAAGGAAATTCTGGAAAAAAAAACTTTCTCTGAAGCCAATCTAGCTGTTGTGTGTCGTCAACCACTTTGGTGAAGAATATGAGATAGGCAAATTGTTGTTGTCAAAAGAATATTTAATTATGAAGAATAGGCAAGCAAGTAGAATACGGAGTCAGCTCATCAAGCATCAGCATTTTAGGTTTCTTCAGGATTTTCCCCGAACTTATAATGTACTCCGATCCGACAAGTAAAAATTTGATGGGTTAACATCGTGGCTGTCACGTGTGTATGGTCACCCCGGAAGTAAAAATGAGGCACTGGAAGAAAGAAACCTTGGGCAATGACTGGAGATTTCAATGAATTGTTTATAATGGAACATTTCACAAAATCTTTTGAGTATTATTTGAACAATTTCTTTAAATTAATTTCTTTTGAGTCGTTTTTCTAAATTTAATTAGTTTGTCTATATATCAATTTCAATTCTAAAGTGGTTCTTATATCGTGTCGATACCCTAAATGGGCCTGCACTTCTTATCATTACTGGGCTTTTATGGTGGGGTGAAAACCACCTCCAACAAATATGATACACTTGAGGAAAACAAATATGATACAAATCCCTGAACTGATGTAACTGTATGGTGTATATATTCAACGGTAATATACAGAGCTCTCCTCAAGAGAGACTTTCAATATTTTTCAATGATATACTTGCAAACGATGGAACTGTTTATTCAACGATAGGAAATTCACAAGAACTCACTTCAATAAAGCCCCAAAAGAATCTCTGATTATCATGTTGAAGAAGTTAGAGTTTTATTCGATGAGCATCAATCTCCATAGATCTCCAACTGCAAAGTTTATAGGTGAACTTAACCTAATGGACCCTCATTCGAGTTTAGATCAATTCAGTATCTTTCAGTACTGTAACAGTTCTGACGGCTTATTTTTATGCGAATGCGTCAACAAGGAGGAGAAAAATATTAGACTCATGGTATGGAACCCTTGTAAGGTAGGCTACAATTATACTCTTGGATCCTACCAAGACGAAAAATCCGGCGATAATAGCTACAAAATATTGAGCCACAGCATTTATAATTATGGTGATCAATATGCAGAATTCGAAATTTATGATATTAGCTCTAATTCATGGAGGGTTCTTGATTTCACTATGGACTGCACCATACTAGTACACTTGGAGCGTGACATCTTTGAAGGGAAAGACTTACTGGATGGCTATATATGAATACAAGAGAGAGCTCGGAATATTCTTAATAAGTTTTGATTATACAACAGAAAGATTTGAACGTCTATGTCTTCCATATCAGTGTCCTAGTTAGAGAAGATAAACTTGCTGTGTTATTGCAACGTGATCGTACATCGAAGACAGAGATACGGGTGACAAATAAGATGTGTGAGGCCAAAGTGGTGTCGTGGATCAAGGTCTTAGCAGTGGATTTGAAGCATGAGCTTGGGATAAAATTCTTGGTCAATGAGGAGAAGAAAGTCCTCGTGTATACAATGTATACTCAATATGAAGGCAAATACAAGGTATACGTCATTGCAGAGGACAACAAAGTTAGAGAAGTGGATTTTGGAGTTGATGTATCACCACCTTTGTTTAACTATGTTCCAAGTTTGACTAAAATCCCGCAAGGTAATGATTAAGCAGGCTATAGCCTTCAAGTAAACTTTTTTTTGTATTTCTTAACTTGTTTATTTCGCATCTAGTTCATGTCCATTGAATATTTAATAAACTGATACTTCACTAAGAAGTGCTATTAAGCCATGTATTATTTGCTTTGTAATTTTATCTAATATAGTAAAATCGATTTGCAGAGATTTGTGGGAGAAGCTCGACGTTGGAAAAATGCGGATGAAATTAGAATCCTTTCTCAATAATTTTGGGTCGTATTATAAGTAAAATAAAGAAAAGAAAAATAACTGTTCTGAAAAAATAGCTTTTCATTTCTTTCATTTCCAGTAAAATTTTGATCACCGGATAAGCAAAGAAGAAAAGAAGATATTTTCAGATCCTCTAGTAATGTCAGACAAAAGTTTCAATTTTGGATTTAAATTGCATCTCATATCCCTTTTGGAGAATCTTGTTCGCCTACTTGCAAGATAAAAGCCTCCGATATAGCTTGAAACAATAGTCCTATCGCGACATTGTTTTTATCGGATTCCTCTGTTCCGTGTTCGATCGTATCCCATACCTTATATATCTTCATCAAAACTTTCATCCTCATGGCCCATACCGTGTAGTTAGAAGTGTTTAGCATGAGGCATTGGATCGATGGTGGCGTGAATTCTTTCGGGCGAATTGAGATGTTGTCTCCCATGGCTTGGTTACAACGGCTGTACGTTCGTAGTATCTTTGTATCGACTCGTCAAAGCTTCATGATCGATTATCCTTAAGATCAGGTACCAATTAAAGAATCTAAAACACTCTTAGCGCTTGATAAAGAATAACTCTCTTTATTAATATTTAGAAAATTTCTCAAAACTAAACAATGAAAAGTTCTTAATGTTCTTGATATAATTATCACAACTATATTTATATGGATGATAGCACCTCATTTTCTATTCCTATTTCTATTGGATATTAGAATTAGACAACTCCTAATTCTATTAGGGTTGTATAAGCTTATCTTATCTTAACTCGACTTGGTAAAGATATATTGGGCTTTACGTTAACATTTGAAGCTTATCCAACATTCTTCCTCATAAGCTTCAACTTGGTCTTGGACATGTCTTCTATATCCTCGTCCTCCTCTTCCTCGACCTCTTCCTCGGCCTCTCCCTCATGATGTCATCTATGTGTGTCAATGTATTATGTTTTGGATATTCGGATATCCGATCGGGTACCGAGTAATACCCAAAATGGAATTGATACCACGAGTATATGAGTCAAGGACCCGATGGATAAATAGATCATAACCAACCCGATTCGAACCCTTTTTTTAATCGATTCCAGTTCAGGTAATCGGGTCCGGATATTATGCTTATACTTAAGAAGGCTTAAAAGCCATAGTTTTCATGAATATTTATGTTCATGTATTAAACACAAAAATGGGTCACGGCTCACCGAAAAGTTCCAGTACCTGAAATAGTTTGGCCCAATTAAAGAACAATTAAGTTTGTCCCACATCGAACAAAACTAAAACTGAACGTCAAAATATTCACATATAAAAAACATTTGGTGCATCGCTTGTCAAATTATGGAGCCGTGTGGTAAGCACAAAGCGAACTATTCTTTCACCTTTTACTAAAGAATACCGTGTTCTCTCCACTTCAAACGGCATACACCTATTTTTGGAGGAGTGGCTTCATTCGAAGTTTGCTCCATTAAACTCGTTGTTCAATCTTATTACTATGTTCTTGTGTTAACTAGTTCAATCCTCTATTTAGGGTTGGGCAAAAAATCCGCATCCGAAACCCGAACCTGATCCAAAAAAACACTGATCCGAACCTGCCACGAAGTTTTTAAATACCTGAACGGATTCTAGACTTCTAAACCCGAACCCGACCCGAACCCAAACCCGAATAGGTACTGGAAGATATTCAAACTATAAGTACATAATAATAATCTATTGGTAATATCTAATACTTATAATAATCCAAATGCTTAAAATATTTGGGTATTTTAGATATTTTTTGGTATTTCATTTATTTTGGACAGATTCATGTAAACATACCGGGGTTTTGGGATATTTTCGAGTAGTTTGAATATTTTAAGACAACAAAAATAATCAAAATAACGAAAATATCCGAAATTTTTATTCATATTTGTGAAAATATAACCAAATTTTATTCAAATTTAACCAAAATTTTTTTTTCTCTAATATTTCGGATATCCGAACCCGATCTGAACTTGAAGATACCCGATATGAACCCGCCCGAAGCTATAAACAGGGGCAGAGGGACTTGTAATGGAGGGGGGTCAACTGACCCTAACAAAATTTAAGTATCCTTTATATTTTTTTTAAAACTGTAAGATTGACTCCATTGAAAATCGTATATTGACCCCTATAAATATGAGTTAAACTCATGCTTTACTTCAAAAGAATACCAAAAAAACTCATGTTTTCCTTTAAAATTAGACCCAAAACCTATATTCTCTAGCTAAAAATATACTTGATCCTTCCAAATTGAATCTGAATCCATAATAGTCATTCAAAATCATGTAATCCTTTTAAATTTTGGGCTTATAATTATAAAAAATGGCGTTGGAAATATTTTTTTTTTTAATACAAGTTTGACCCCAATAAAGAATTTTTCTACCTCTGCCACTGGCTATAAAATACCCGAACGGGTGTTATACCTCTATATCCGAATATCCTAAAAATCTAAAATACCCAATCCGAATCCGAACGGATACCCGAATGCCCATCCATACCTCTATTAATATGTTGTCTACATACTATTTGAAACTCGGAGAACTAAAGAACTTATGATATTTGTTAAAAGGAGTTTATGACAGGTCTACGAGACATCTCATCTACTAACCAAGGATCAGATGAACAAATTTAATTTAATCTTATTAAATTATTACTTTAAGATGAACAAATTTTAAACGTAAACCTATATTATTTTACACAAATGTAGAAAAAGAAAACATCAGTTTTTCTCTCCCTCTCTCTATATATATTTAAATCTATTAGGAGTTTATGACAAAAACAACCCATTACTGGATACTTTATACAACAACTAGCACAGACAAAAGCTGAGATCCATCTCACCTTAAGAAACTAATGAGATGAGTTATGTTCTTCGTCTGATGCTGAAGAGGAAGAAGAAGAAGAAGAAGAAGAAGACGAAGATGAAGACTGTCTTCGTCCAACGAGTCCAGGAAGAGGTTGTGGCAACATTGGATTCACAGGAACTGGAAACTTATGAGCAGAACTAACCATTGTTCGTTCGTTTATCATTCCTACTTCTTTGCAGACTCTGTCTACTACTCCAAGGAAGTCTCTAACCACCAAGAATATTCTAAATGGATGCGCTTCTTCTTTCGCCGAGTTTCCATGGAAATACTCTGTGATTTCTTTCACTAGAGACAACGCTACACTCTCTTGAGCTTGTATTCTTATGATCTCTTCCTCAGCTTTTTTCAGAAACGTGTTCATCGATTCTGAAAATCTCTTGCTGTTGCTTTCTTCTGTGATCTTTGATTGGATTTGGATAGCTTCGTTAATCTTGGCTATGCCTTGAGAAAGCTTTGATACGTAACTGCTTAATACTTCTGAGTCCATTGCAGCAGCTTTCTTGACGTTACTTAGCTCTGAACATAGACTTGATACAACTTGGAGACCAAGTTTTCTGCATTTAATATCATCTGTCTGAGTATTGTTGTTACCTGAGAGACGTGTGCCTTCTGCTCTGATTATCTCTTGTACAACGAAATGCAAGAGAGTTGTTTTCCCATCAGCGCCTTTGACATCGACTAGCTTGAGAAGCGTGTCGAGTTTGAACGCATGTGCATCACCTCGGTTAGTCCCAACGTTCATACGGTTTCCTGTCTTTAAAAGCGCTTCAAGAAGCTTTAAGAACATTCTGCTATTCCTCAGTTCCTCACAAGCAGCCTAACCAAAATATAAGAATGATGTCGTGTTCCATTATGATACAAACACTACGGTAAAAAGAAAGAGAAGAGCTTGTGATTATAATACCTCAAGAGTCTCAAATGATTTCTTCAAGTATTCAACCTCAGACTCAAAGTTAGCTACATAGAGCATTGCGTCAACTCTTTTAAAGGCGAAAGGTATGTCAAGCATTGCCTTAAGGAATTTCTCAGCATGTCCAAGTTTAACAGGCGAATCATCTTTGTACGCTTTCAACTTACGCTCTTCTTCTTTTGTCGGTGCCATCTTTAGTAAGCTTTCAAGAAGTTCAGTCCCAAGTGTCTCAGCATTGCCTGCAAAAGCATAACAAAGAACACGAATATATAACACCAAGAATCTCCCAACCATAAAAGAAGTGAATCTTTCAGAATAACCAAAACTATCATTGTTTACCTTCAAGAAGAGCTTCACAAACTTCTTCTATAGTGACATTAAGTGCACGAAGCAATATCGCAATATTCTGAGCTTTCTTAGGATCCAAGACTCTGTTCTCTTGGTTTGGACTCGGGAGAGCAGATCTTGGAGTTGTTTGGTTCTGATTTGGTTTGGAGTCTAACGTCTTCGCCACAAACAATGTTTCGATCATCTCTTCATCTAATCTGCAACCACATTCATAATTTCAATAACCACATACATATCTACTCACATTGTATCAAATAATCAAGTATGACATTAACTCACTTGAATGAGCTTGTTCTAAGATGATCCCAAACCATTTCACGATCCGAACTTGCTCTAACTTTATCCCAATGTAAAGCCTTTAGCTTCGGTTTCGGAGTTTCTTCCGCCGGCTCATTGGCAAAGACCGTCGTCGTCTCTGGAGTCTCCATTGGAGAAGTCACTGGCAAGTTTTCGGATGGGATTACAAAAGGATGTGAAGGCGGTGTAAGAGAAGGCGGTTTGGAGATTGGCTCAGCCTTAAGAGTGACGTGATTCCGTCGTGTCCATGACGGAAATGGTGGAGGAGGAGGCGGAGGCGGAGGTACTCGCGAAGAAATTCCGATTGCCGCCAATGACGCAGGAGGCTGTAGAATTTGAGATGAGATGTTCGAAATCCGTGGAGATACATCTAAGCTATGGCTAAAATCTCTATCCGGAGAAGATGATGAAGATACAGATAGTGAATTCCTGGGAGATGTGATCGGCGACTTGTTAGAAGCTTTCTCCGGTGAAGAACAAACAGAGGAAGACGAAGACGGTGAACGAGAACGTAATGCGTCTAACTGCTTAAGAAAGCCTTGTCCTCCGGGAGAATTAGAAGGAGGAGATAGTAATTGAGATTGCAATCCTTGCCGGAGATTACTCATAAACGCCGGTAAAACCTCCGGAGATTTCTGGAAACATCTATAAGGTGATGTAGAAGCAGAAGAATGCGAAGGAGATCGCAAATAAACTTCTGATGTATCATTAGGTCTTCGTTCCGGTGAAGTAGAAGCAGAAGATAACGAACTCCGTGGAGAGTTCTCGAGATTCTCTTTTTTGTTATTATCAATTGATCTCGCCGGTGAAGTTGTGAGAGATGTAACCGTCGGAGATCTCGAGATTTGACCTAATCCACAATCAGTGTTTTTCACCGCCGGAGATAAAGATGCTAACGACAGTGATGGAGACCGAACAAATCGATAATCAGTTAACTCCGAGACCTTCGCCGGCTCCGGTGTGGAGATTACAGTAGCCTTTGGTTCAGATCTCTTAGGACTCATTGAAGGAGAGATACTGATAAATGTTGATCTTCCAGGTGAGCCTGAGCTTGAAGATGAGCAAGATATAGTGTCATTATTCACAGATCTAGGGTTTTGACCCGGAACCGCCGCGAATCCGACCCGGTTTAACGTCTCTCGCCCACTTGTTGAGCCTCGTGGAGAGTAAAACTCTTCCTCTTCTTCTTCTCCAATCGAACCAACTTCTGGATTTAACCGGAAACTTCGTTTCATCAAAGGAGGAAGTGGTTGAAGATCTGGAGATTCCAATTTCCTCGAGCTTGATCCATTATTACTTCGATTACTAATCGATTGATTATCTTCAATCCCTCTTTGATTCACCATTGTTCCTAAATAAAGAAACTCAGAGCTGTTATTATTGGTGGAGCTCGTTGTCCTTTGCTTACTTCTACCCTCCGCATTGCGTCGTACTGGAGGAGCCGCCGGAGGAAGATAAACACGGCGGCTACTGTCGGTGGTGTAAGTTTTACTATCATCGGAAAAGTTAAGATCTTGTTGATTACTTCTTCTTCTTCGCCAATAGAGTAAAGCGATAAGTACCGCGACTAAAGCGGCGGAGGAAACGGCGGTGATAGCGACGATAAGGAGTTTTCTTGAATTAGGAGGTGATTTAGTAGCGTGAGGGACGATTAAGGAGGAGATATTCGCCGGAAAAGAAGCGAATGAAGCCGGAGAAGGAGGTGGTGGTGGTGAAGGGTATAAAGGGAAGAAAGGTGAAGCATTTGGGTCTGAAGATGGAGGAGTTGTAGAAGAGAAAGGAAGCTTAGGTAGCGGTGGTGATGGTGGTGGTGAATCTACAGGGAAGAATGGTTCATGGAGGACACGACGATCGTCGGCGAGGATGAGATCGGAGGATAAGAAGAACAAGAAAAAGATTAGCATTGTGTAATGTGTGTTTTCTTCTTCTTCCTTTGAGATCTAAAGTGTCGACTTATGGAGAGTGATGAATCCAGCTAAGATTCTGCTGGTAATGGTTTGATTGATCTTCTTCACTCTTTTTTTTTTTTTTTAATTTTTGACCTCAGTGATGGTGAGAGAGTAGCAGAGAAGCCAAAAGAGCTAATGGAAGGGAGAGTGGTTAATTATTCTTCTTACATTGTGGGACCCGGTTAAGACAGTGACTAATGATGTTTTGACACGTTGGATAAGACGTGGATTATGTAATAGTCCTAACGCGTTCACACTATTGTAGTGTGTGCATTGCATTTGTAATTGTACGTATATTGATGAATATTAAAAATGCTAGTGGATTTGTTATTTATAAAGTTTTTTCTAAAAAAAGTTATTACGGCGGTTTGACGACGACTGTTAAATAAAATATTAGAATAATGGTATTTTAGTGTTTGTGAAGGGAGTGGGTGTATTGTGCTAATTATTTTATTTTATTTTACCGACACTGTCTCAACAAATGTAATTGGTCGGTTCATGTGTTTTCACAAAATGCTGTATTTACAAACTTGGATTACAAATTAAAACATCTTTTGATAGAGAATTATAACATTCTTTACTATTGTACAAAAAAAATAGATTTCAGCTTCAAATGTAAGCAAAGTGAAAATATATTTCAAGAAATTTTTTAACTACTATTTATTTACTATCTTACAAATTTACCGTTAGAATCCTAAGTTTTTTCGTAAATAAGTAAAATTTCATACAGTTCATTTTATTTTTGTTAAAAAAAAAATTCATACAGTTCATACTAAAACAAAACTAATGATAGCTTTTACTATATAGTTTAATTTTTCAGTTTTGAAGAGATGGGCTAGAGATGCGCAAAAATACGAGTAACCGTATCTGTAAATGTGCCCCTTAAATCTTTTTAATTTATCGAATCTGCCAATTTTCTTTATGTTTTTGGGACGACAAACGTTAGCCCAACAAAATGGTTTTGTTTGGGTTTAGTGGATTTCACAATCATAAAATGGCATTACATATATTTTTAATAGTTTTAAAGCATTT
>CM051371.1:6260601-6360601 GCA_028015245.1 Cardamine occulta
AAGAAAGTTTTGATGGAGACTTTCTTTGGTCCTCCAGAAACTGGTGTGTATAGTCCTTCTGTTCAACGCACTCTCTATCTTATGGGAAGTGCTGTACTGAGAAGGTATTATCATATTTTGTCTATATTCTCTTCTCTTTGTGTGATTGCATGATTGTTACGATGATCCAGTTTCTTATAAACATGGTCAGGTTCGCTGATGTATCATCGATTCACTTGAAAATGCCAAATATTCACTTTCTTCCTGTAAATCTTTCAACCAAAGAAAACCCTTCAATGGTGAAGGTAAGAATCTTTTAATGATGAAACCGCGTAATAAAATCAGAAAATCAGCAGTAGTAGTACATAGTTAAATCAGAAAATCTCATCGTGAAAAGATATGAATTGTTTCTAATTGATTGCTTTTTGTAGTTTAAAGATGATGTGTACTTGCCAACCGATGAACCTCATGGATCCATAGAAGCAACCGTAAGCCGCATAACTTCGAAACTATAAGGTTCTGAACAATGCAAGGACAGATTAAAGAGTAATTCACATGTTCTGCAACTTTGGGCCTTTTGCCTAGTTTATGAAATAAAGAAGGCCACACTCTGCATGAGGTGGTATGTGTTGTAACTTGTAAATATAGTTTCTACATTTTAAACTCAAAAGTTTATTTTCGGTTCGTATTTGCGTTTATATGTTGCAACTATATTAGGATCCGCGCAATGAACGGATTTTTTAATTTTTAAATAAATTAAATTAAGCAACAACACTAAATTAAAAATTTGTTGTTAATAATATATCTAAAAATTGTTTTAGGGAAATAAGTAGAAAGCATGTTAGGTTAGAGATGTGAATTATTTACATAAGTTTGTTTTTCTACTTGACTAAATTAATTTCAATTTATATATTACAATTTCATTATTAACATATTAAAATACAGACCTCATCTAGTAACTTTTTTGTTGACATTCTGACCTCATTCACTCTTAGAGGTCAGTTCTCTCTTCCTCTCTAGTTCTCTGTTACTTTCACTCTCTGTTTTGGTTTTGTTCTAAGTGAAAACAAGAAGTAACTTAGAGAGAAAACATTAATTGTCTACATTGATATTTCGGATCTCTTGGATGTTTTTGTTACAACACCGCACACACATACATATAGTGGTTTCTCTACTTACCACATACACTTGCATCCATACTTCTACTAATCCTTACACAAGCCCTACTACTAATCCTTACAATACAACAACTCATAACAACTAAGTTTAGACTCTAACAACTCCAACAACTCTACGTGGTCATTTGCTAAGCTTTATACAACAAAACACACTTTATCTTGGGCCTAACTAATCCATAGCCCATTAGTCTTCTTAGGACAAAACAACACAAAGCCCAACTTCTACTTCTTGTTGACTTGTGTTCCTTCTTGTTGTCGTTGACCAGTCTTTCACGACAACTTCTTCATCTTCCTTTTCTTCTTCTTCGCGTTACTTCTTCATCTTCTTCTCACTTGAAGCCTATTCTTTGTTGCAGGATTTAATCAAGGACACAATTCTCAAAATTTTTGTTTCATCTTGCGTTTTTTTTACCATCGTGTGGGATATAAAAAATGGATCTAGTGACCGATGATTATGCTCTCGCTCATATCTTGGTGATAAGTTTTTTTGGCTAGTTCTTCGTTGTCCCTCTGCTTTCCTCTAGTTTAGATCTGATGTCGATTCTTAAACAAATATTGTTTCTCTCTTGCACTTTTATTCATCGAAATTATTTGTCATTTTTTGTCTTTTGGCGTTTTCCGTCAACATCCTCTAGCTCAGTTTTTTCATCACCAGTTTTAGTTTATATTCCTATCTTTAGCTCTATACGTGGTTTTGCACGGCTTTCTTTGTTTTCGTTCGTCAGATGCCCATCCACCATCATCTTCAATCTCTAGCAGAAGCCCCACCGCGTTTTTCCCTCTTCCAGATCCAAATTTGTGTATGAAAATTGGGTCCAACGGAAACAATTCTCTCTGAGTGGATCTCTGCCTTTGTTTCGACTTCTTCCGTTTGGGTAGTTTTGCTATAAGCCGCTTTTAATCTATGAGCCCTACACCATGTGCTGGAGAGAGTACAGTGGTAAAGAGAATAAAAGCCTTAGGTCTCTGAATCAGCAAACGTATGAGTTTTTCATACCAGAGTTGGTGAAAATCCTCTCTATCTATTCTCACACTCTCTCTCGACAAAATCACTGACAGCAGGAGATCAAGTCTCACTTAGTCATTTTGTCGAACACACGTCCACTGCATCATCCACTTGACCCAGTCCTCATGTTATCAACAATCATTATATTCCAAGTACGAGTAGTATACCCATAAATGAAACCTCCCAAGAGTTTCATAGCGAAATTAAACTTAACAACAATTTCATTTTAACACTGGTTTATCTGAGATATTATGGAGACAACCTCTGGATTATATTTAAAACAAAACAAAGAAAAATTAACAAACAAAGAGAAGCAATTACTTAATTATGTTCTTCCGTATGGTATAGTCGAACAGAAAGCAGAAGTTTAATTGGGAACCAGACACACATAAAAACAAATGTTGATGATATAATTATATTATTATAACGATAAATACTCTCACAACCCAACGGAGGAGATATTTGCTTCAAAAGAGATTTGCCTATTGAAAAAAAAAAATATCGAATTTAATTTCCATAGAAGAAGTGGAAAATCAAATTTTTTTTGCATGAAACACATAAATCTAATTTGTAGTTATCAATTTCTTTCAAGAAAGTGATAAATCTCAGCCCATCTGGAAGCTTCTTTAACTTTAGACAATTCCAAATTTTCAGAGTATAAAGAAGGGACATGGAGCCTTCTTCTACTATCGACTCTTCCCATTCATAGAGTCCAATTAGCTCTAGCTTCTACAACTGAGGAAACCCACCACCCGAGCAAACCATTTCTTCCCAGTGAATGATAACCTCTTTCAATTGAAGCAATTTCTCTAGAATCGGCATCGGATCCTCCTCCAAACAATAGTAACATAGAGATAAGGTTGGAAGGTGAGAAGGAAAGTGTTGTTCTTTAGGTAGCTTTGGCATATACATCCTCAAACTCAGACGTTTGAGATGAATGAAATCCAATACAATTCCCTCTTCTAGATTCTTCATCGTTGGGATATAAACCACCGTCCCATATAAGAAGATTAGAAAATAACAGTCTAATATATAAGTCAAGTCAATCTCCAATTAGTATGAGGTCATTTGGAAAGGAGCCCAAAAACAAATCCGTGAGAGCTTGGCCAATTGGCCCAAAACGAACAATATCATACTAATAGGGAGCTAGCTTGGGTTTGCAGAAGCCCAACAAGTGGTATCAGAGGAATCTTTTGGATGGTTTGAAGAGTTGCAAGATGGATTTCTGTAAGTTCTGTGTGATGGGAAAGCAGTCCAAGGCATCCTTCAAGACAGGACAACACACTACAAAGGATCTTCCAGACTATGTTCATTCTGATGTATGGGGGCCAACGAGAGAATAATCATTAGGTGGAAGCAGGTACTTTGTCATCATTATTAATGATTTTTCTAAGAAAGATTGGGTTTATTTCTTGAGACAGAAGTCTGAAGTCTTTGGAATTCAAGACTTGGAAAGCTGAAGCAGAAAACAAAACAGGGAAGAAGATTAAGTATCTAAGATCAGATAATGGTACGGAGTATACTGATGGAATGTTTCAGAAGCTGTGTGAGGAGTAGGGGATTCAGAGGCACTTTACAGTGCGAAAAACACCACAACAGAACAAGGTAAGTGAGAGGATGAACGGTTCTATTGCAGAGAAAACAATGTGTTTAAGATTGAATGTAGGGCTTCCAAAGCAGTTTCAGACTGAGGCAGTAAACATGGCGGTCTATCTTATCAATAGATACCCACAGATTTCTCTAGAAGAAAAGGTTGCTGAAGAAATATAGACATGGTAGATATTGAACTATCGAACTTGAAGATCTTTGGATGTTCAACTTATTTGTTAATTCCCAATGACTAAAGATCAAAGTTGGATTCTAAATCCAAGAAGTGTATTTTTCTGGGATTTGAGAAAGACGTCAAGGTTTAAAGTTATGGGATCATGAAGCTAGGAAGAGAGTAATTAGTCGAGATGTGGTGTTTGATGAGTAGTACATGCTACATTAGACAAGGATATATTGAGTACTTGTGACCATTGAGGTTGATACTAGTTCTGAGATAGCAGAGAAGGAGGAAGAAGAGTCTAGCGATACTAGATCAGAAGCAGAAGGCAATGATCAACCTTCTAAGGTAGAGCAGTCTCCTAAGGCGGAGTAGAAGAGTGTTAGAAGAGCAATCAAAAGAGCGGTCAGAAGAAAGCAAATGGGAGCTTGGCAGCTAACAGAGAACCACATAATGTCAAGGCACTAGTCAGATACATGTTTGAAAAGATAGCTAACTATGCACTATCAACAACCCATAAAGTAATGAATGGATGAGTGTTATGATAGAGGAGGCAGAAAGCCTAAGTAAGAATTAGATTTGGGATCTTACCACACTTCCAAAAGGGAAGAAACCAGTTGTCTGCAAGTGGGTCTTCAAAAGGAAGGAATGAGTCTTTGACAAGGAGCCATTGAAGATCAAGGCAAGAGTATTAGAAAAAAGGTACTCACAGAAGAAAAGGGTTGACTATGACGAGATTTTCTCCCCTATTGTGCGACACACCTCTACTCGAGCTGTGTTAGGACTGGTAGCTTGCTAGGATTTACATCTTGAGCAGATGGATGTAAAGACATCGTTTCTCCATGGAAACTTGGAGGAAGAGATCTACATAGAGTAACCTGAAGGGTTTGTTAAACCAGTAGAGGAGAAACTTGTGTGCAAATTGAAGAAGTCTTTATACGGATTAACAGGCTCTCTGACAATGGTATAAACATTTTGACACCTACATGTTGCAGATAGATTACCAGAGATGTGAGTATGATTATTGTGTCTATGTGAAGAACCCCATGTAATCATTCTCCCATATTCTTACTACTGTATGTTGATGATATGCTTATTGATGGATCAACATGGAAGATATTGTTGAGCTTAAGAGGTTACTGGGAGAAGAGTTTGAGATGAAGGATCTTGGCTCTGCTTAAGAAATTCTAGGAATGGAGATTTAGGAGGTTGTGGGTATCTCAGAAAAGCTATATTGAGAAGATCCTAGACAGGTTTGACATGTCAAACACAAAGCTTGTTTCTACTCCTTTGGCGAATCACTTCAAGCTCACAGCGGCTAAGTGTCCTAAGACTGATGACGAGATCAGAGATATGAGGCAAGTTCCTTATGCTAGTGCAATTGGCTGTTTGATGTATGATATGGTTTGCACAAGACCAGATTTGGCTCAAGTTAATAGCCAAGTCAGCAAGTACATGTCTAATCCTGGTAGATATCATTAGGAAGTAGTCAAATGGATTCTCAGGTATTTGAAGGGTACAACTGGCTATGGTCTCATGTTTGGGGGCGAAGATTGCAAAGAAAAGGTTATAGGTTTTGTTGATTCAGATTATGGAGGAGGTATTGATAATAGGAAGTCTACTACAAGGTATGTCTTTACTCTTTCAGGAGGGCTATATGTTGGAGATATATTCTACAACCTATTGTTACAATGTTCACCACAGAAGTGCATAGCAATGGGAGAGGCAGCTAAGGAAGCATTATGGGTTCAAGGACTTGTAGTGGAATTGGGTGTTGAGCAAGGTGGAGTTCAACTACACTGTGATAGTCAAAATGCTATATATTTAACAAAAAATCAAGTGAAGTGTATCATGCTAGGACGAAGCACATTCAAAACATATTTCATAAGAAAAGAGAGTTAGTAGCTTCAGGTGAGATCTTATCGGAGAAGGTGCACACGTTGGAGAATGCAGCTGATATGTTAACCAAACCAGTCATCACGGAGAAATTCAGGCATTGTTTGGATTTACTCCATGTCTTCCAGTGTTAGTGGAAGATGAAGGTTACCCCCAAAATCAAGCAAAGGGTCGCAGACAAAGAGATTTTTCGTCAAGATGGAGTTTCGTCAAGATGTTCAAAATCATATAATACTGTTTTAGGTCCCAAATTAAGAATAAGCTAAGAATAAGCTAAAATCATATAGTATTGTTTCAGTGGTTTGTTCACTGCAACATTTTGTTGTAAATTCTCCATACCCTGTCGTAATATCTCACATGTTTGAAAGATAAACAAAACTTTTATCACGTGTCTGCTCTGATACCAATTGTTACGGTATAAAGACTTATGAACACAACAAATATATAACTTGGAACACGCTAAGTCTAATGCTTTAACTTGTTTTTATTCACAACGTAACCTTCTTACAAAGATCTACTTGTTTCGGATTTACACAACTTATTCTACCCAATAGGATTATCCCAGATTAAAAACCAAGTCCTAAGCTCTAACTCTCATTTGACTCTACCCAATCGAAAATATCAAATTCAAGTAAAAACCCCAAACCCTAACTCCTACTTTGAATCTACCCGCTCGAAGATATCAAAGAAAAGTTAGTGAACACCCACCTTCTAAGCTTAATTCTTTAGCTTCGAAGTTTACAACCTTTGCAATATAGCTCTAGAGTGTTAACCACTTTCTATTGCCTCTCTAAACTATATATAGGAAACCCTAAAACCTTACCTCGAAGGATCTTCGTGAATCTTCCAAGGAATTAACTTGTAGCTCAAGTTTATCAATTTTCCTAAATGGTTGTAGAGAATATTCTCCAAATATCTGCAACTCATCCATAATCTTCAACCGCCAAGTAAGCATGCACATCTGTGGTCTTGTCACATCGTCCACTCCAGCTATGCCATGCCAGCTTCCACTAATCTCGTCAGCTTCCGCATCCACGTCGGCTTGCAGCGTCTTGATGTGATTTGATGCAGCCTCTTGATCCAAGCGGCACTATGATCCAGAATTTGCATCTTCAATACTAATATCTTATCTACACCTAAAATCTCAACATTTGCAAAAATATGTTTAATCAAATGCTTACCACTTATCAAATAGCAGACTCTGTCTCCAGAACAAAGAAATCTTTCATTTTGGCTAGTTTGGAGATTATGGAAGTCTTGAGACGACTTGATTTTTAATTAAAAATATTCAATGGATACATGACAATTAAAGCAGATGTTAACAATAAACAAAACTGAACTCGTAAAAAAACAGATATTGAGCTTGAACTAAGACTCAAGCCAACTTCAAATAACACAAATCAGTTTGGCATCCATGGAACTACTTACCATATCTTCTATTGTTTCTTCTTCGACAAACTCACAGACCAAAACTGTGCAGGAGATTAAGTCTCACTTAGACATTTTGTCGAACATGTTCACTGAATCATCCACTTGACCAATACTTATGTCATCATGGACCATTATGTTGCAAGTACGAGTATACCCATAAATCAACTTGCCCAAAACTTCACACCCAAAGGTCCAAAACAAATCATTGAGTATCACTGACAAGAGCTGAACAAAGGAAAGTTTCATACCGAAATTAAACTCAACAATAATTTTTATATAACAATTGTTGCCTGAGACAAACTCGGGATTATATTTTAAACAACGAAAAAAACACAAACAAAGAGAAGCAAGTACTAAATTTTCTTCTTTTGAACATAAGGCAAAAAATTTGATTGGGAACCAAACACATAAAAACAAACAAATGCTTAAGAGATTATTATATACAATAAAGGATAAAGGATAGAGATACTCTCACAATCCAATGGAAGATATATTTTGCTTTAGAAGGGGTTGGCATGTTGAAAAAAAAAAAATATATTGAAGTTAATATTCAAAGAGGAATTAGAAAATGCAATTGTTTTCTCTCTATGAAGTCGAGTCATCCTCTTTTGTTTTCTCTCCCTGACTATGCAATTGTTTTTCCTCTCTCACTCTCTCTGACTTTGCAATTTTTTTCTGTGGGGAAAGCAAGTATATATTACATGGTTTTCTAATCGCAATCAGATTCTTCCTTGTATGAGATTTTCAAAAGAGGCATGTGTTTCCTTTGTTGAAGTCTTCTCCTCCTCTAGGACAATTTCTCTTTAAATTCCAACTGAGCTGTGTCGATTGTCAGTTCTTTCAAAGAAGTGATAAATCTCAGCCCATCTAGAAGCTCTTTTAAGTTATCACAACGACTGATAGAGAGAGTATGAAGAAGGGGCATGCAGCCTTCTTCTACTATCCACTCTTCCCATTCTGTTAGTCCAACTAACTCTAGTGTTTTCCCACTGCAGAGTTTGAACATAAGCAATAATTTTAACTGTGTATCCAAGGTAAGGTCCTCTACATTTCAAAGTCGACCTCTTACAGAAACTCTCACCCTCCTATGAACTACAGGGAAATAAGAAAAATCAAATATCAACACCAAAGTTCAGATTCAACATTTTATATTTAATAGTTTAGAAGTTTTTTTGGTCTGATTAATGGTCAAACAAAGTTTAATCATATATGTGCAGATTTCAACTAACTAGATAAAGATAACCAAACCGAGAATTGAAATAAGAAGAGATCATGTGTATATGAGAAACCCGTTTAGTGCATATTGTTTTGTGTCATCATTTGTTTTAGTCATAGTATTCTCTGAATAAAACCTAATTCAATTTTAAACAAAATCCAACCAAAGAATCAACCAAGTCAAATATGTTAAGCAAATGGATGAACTCGAAAGAGAAAAGAAAATAATAGACCATTGTGGTCGCCGTAGTCTTTAGACTGGGATCAGACATGATTGCTAAAAAATCGTGTAGAAAGAGCAGGGAATAAGGCAGAGGAGGAAGAAGACTAAGCCAGAAGAGTGATTTGTTGGTGCACTCATCACAGACCACAACTGTGCAGGAGATCAAATCTCACTTAGACATTTTGTCGAACACGTTCACTGCATCATCCACTAGACCACTTGAAACACCCCATCCCGGAAACTACTAAACTAGGACCAGTTAAAATCACAACAAACCATGCAAAACGAGCATTTTAAAATTTTTCTAACAACTTAACTGAATAAATAAAATCTACTTTATTTATTCCAAAACACCAATCAAATCAGACTAACAACCTAGCGGAAGCGAATACTAAATAATCCATCCAATAAAAATAATTAAATAATCAATAACACCAACAAGGACCCTGATCATGTCATCCACTCCACAGCCTTGGTCCCACGAGCTCCAGCAAGACTCAGTCCTTACCTGCATCACATAACGAGATGCCTCAGTATAAAAGATACTGAATGAGGCAACAACTACACCAAAAGCTAAAATTCACAAATACCAGCAATCAATAAACGCAATCATATCAACAAGCAACACATGTCATAAATAGCAACAATAAACATCTATCACTCCTAATGGAACAACAACAAAAACTAGAGAAATGAGGACCACTCCATGTCCTCAGACTAATCACAGTCTAACACACAAGCACTCATCTTTGCTCACAACGATTTTCTTGATGGCACTTTCCTTTGAAGAAACTTTCCTTTTCAGGAAAATTTCCTTTTCAGGAAACTTTCCTTTCCAGGAATTTCTAGGGTTTCTTAAATGTCATAGCATTACAACCACAATCTCCCTTCCTCACCCTACAGCCAACCACAACAACAAAATAACCTTCAAGCTAAACTGGAAAAATAACAGAAACGATCAGCCTCAAAGATGGGATCACAAATCTAAATCTAACCGTCCACATTCCAATCGCACCGTTGAAAATTAACCCCTAGATCTGAAACTACTCCCAAAGTTTGATGATGATCCGACCATAGATGAACTCGCGATCTCTCTTTGAATCCACATTGGTCCAGATCGCGTCTGGAAAAGGACACCTCACGAAAATACGAATAACATTCAGAATATTAATCCAAATCAACATCCAAAAAATGGTATCTCTAGATATAAGGGTTAACTAGAACACCACAAAATTTCCTTACCATTGAAAACTATTTGCTAAGTCGAACTTTCGTTCTACCACGATATGTCGGATGTAACTGCATCTCCTTCATGTGCAACATTTCTTTCTTCTCTTTCAGCCACACTCAGCCTCTCTCTTTCTCTCCTTGAAGATGGCCACGAAAATTATGAGGAATAATTAGGGTTTCTGCAAATTTTAGGGTTTAAATAGGCTTAGGGTTTGATTCTCCAAAACTTCTCTTAACTCTCTAAACTTTTCAGTCTTCCCAATTCAGCCCCACAATTCTTTAAACTATCAATTAAACCCAGCAGGAAAAACTGATTTAATCAACGCAACTCTTAACTTTTAAATACTCCAATTAAACCCTAATTAAAAGGAATACGGATGTTACACCACTCCTCATGTCATTATCCATCATTATATTTCCATATACCCCATAAATGAAATTGTCTAGTATCATTGATGAGAGATGAACAAAGGCAAGTTTCATACCGAAATAAAACTGAACAAAAAATTCATTTTAACAATTGTTTCATGAGAGTCTGAGACAAACCTTGGATTGTATTTAAAACAACAACAAGAACAAAAAAAAACAAAAAAAAAAAAACAAAGAGAAGCAATTACTGAATTTTGTTCTTCTGAATTGTATAGTCGAACAGAAGGCAAACATTTGATTGGGAGCCAAAGACACATAAAAACAAATGCCTAAGAGGTTATTATAAGACTCTCACAACTCAGCGGAGGAGATATTTGCTTCAGAAGGGATTTGCCTGTTGAACAAAATATATATATTGAAGTAAATTACCAAAGACAAGTAGAAAATCAAATTTGTTTTGCATCAAACAACAATGAATCAAGCCATCCTCATTTTCTTTTAATCCAAATATTTATTACCTGTTTGTCTAATCGGAATCGGATTCTTCCTCCTATGAGATTTTTAAAAGAGGAATGTGTTGAACTTTGTAGAAATCTTCTCCTCCTCTCGACAATTTCTCCCTAAATTCCAAATTTCCTGTGTCGATTCTCAATTCTTTCAAGGAAATCATAAATCTCAGCCCATCTGGAAGCTCCTTTAACTTTGGACATCTCCAAATAGTAAGAGTATGAAGAAGGGGCATGGAGCCTTCTTCTACTATCCATTCTTCCCATTCCATTAGCCAAGAAAACTTTAGCTTCTGCAACTGAGGAAACCCACCGCCTGAGCAAACCATTCTCCTCCCAATGAAAGATTCACTATCTAAACTAACCTCTTTCAACTGAAGCAATTTCTCTAGAATCGGCATTGGATCCTCCTCCAAATGACAATTTGCTAGAGATAAGGTTGTAAGGTGAGAAAGAGAGTGTTGTTCTTTAAGAAGCTTTGGCATATACATACTCAACCTCAGACGTTTGAGATGAATGAAATCCAATACAATTCCCCCTTCTAGAATCCTCTTAGGTCCGAGATCAAATATTTCAAGATGTTCAAGGTTTCTCATTCCACCTATTAATGTAGATAGAGTTTCAACACTTGTCTTCTTAGTTAATTTGATGTCGAGACTCCTCAACCTGGCCATACCACGAAGATCCTCTAAGTTGCTATTCTCTGTTGAGAAATTCTTCAAGGTCTCCAATTTTACTAGATTATTCAATTCCAACTTTGTCTTCGTAGTCATATCCGTTGGTAATGCAAGGTATCTCAATTCTTGCATCCCCATCAAGACATTGGGCACCAATATAGGTACCATGAAATCAACATTCAGATTTAGATAGATGAGCAACAAAAGGTTTCCTAGAGAAGAAGGTAGATGAGATACCTTAGCCCATTTTAAGCTGAGATATCTTAAGTGGATGAGCTTTCCAATGCCAGAAGGTAACTTCCCTCCTCTAAACTTGGCTTTAAAGAGATCTAACACCCTTAGAAGTTCTAACCTTTTAAAGCTTGAACCTGATAACTTCCATTCTTCTCCAAATAAATCTTTCACCACAACCACGAGAGATCGAAGTTTTGGATTGTTTATATCTCTCTCAACATCTAATGTGGTAGGATACTGTGAGACAAATCTGCGAGATTGAAAGTTTGAGGTTGAAGGGTGGGTACTGGCAATTTGTAGGAAGTTCTCTTCTTTGGCTTTAAACAAACAAACGTCTCTCATCATGTCGTGCAAATGACAAGTTTCGTATCTCAAAGTCTCTATGTCTCTTCTGGAAATAACCATATTTCTCCACACCAACTCCTCTATGTAGCTATCTCCAATATCTCGAATGGTCTCTCCATCATAATGCCTATGTTTGGATATTCCTTCTGCAGCCCAGTAATAAGACAAATCCTCTATGTTTATCTTATGATCTTCTGGAAAATGGGCAAGGTTGAGGAAACAATGCTTCAAATAACTAGGCAATTCTTCAAAGCTCAGAGACAATACATAGTTAATTGAACTATTCTTGTAGTCATTGAAATCAGTTCTTCCTCCCACTATATGAGATGCAATATTCTCAGATAGTCTTTTCCAATCATGCAATGTGTATTTTGCAGCAAACAAACCTCCTAAAACTTTGACAGCCAATGGTAGTCCTCCACAATGTTTGACCATTTCCTTCATTTCCTCATCAATCTTAAATTCTGCACAACATCATCACTATATTAAATTCTGCCACATATAGAATACAAAACCAAGATACTTTATTTGAAAAAAAATTTGAAAAGGAACTAAAAAGAAAAGAGATGTTTATTTGGGGATAAGAAGATTGTGCTTAATTTGATCAGCTTTATAAATCTTCATCGATGTTAGAAGTCAAAGATACTCTGTGATTCTGTTGACATTTGTTTGTTAGATACGTTCCGTTTGTTGAGGAACTTCCCTGATTTTATGTAAAGTCTAAGGCTATATAAAGCCATGTAAAACTCTGATGAGAAGATAAGGAAATTCATCTTCTTTCATGGTATCAGAGCTTAGGCTAATCTGATCCTCCTTCCTTTATTTTTTTTCGATCTCCTCTCTGCTCTGTCTTCCTCGTCTCTTTCTTCTTTTTCTTTCTTCTCTTTTCTTCTTTGTAACGACTTCCATGGCAGCAGCAGAGAAAAACAATCGTATGGAGAGATGTTTTGGTGTCACCAACATCAAACATCATATCCCTGTTACTCTCGATCAAGATGAACACAACTATGACGCTTGGAGAGAGTTACTCCTCACCCATTGTATGGTGTTTGACGTCCGGTCATCTCGACGGAACTCTTCCTCCCACAATTGCACCGAATGATGCTTGGCATAAACGCGACGGCTTAGTCAAGCTTTGGCTCTACGGAACAATGGCTGAACCGCTCTTCCGTGCTTCATTCAAGACCGGCGGTACCGCTCGTGGCGTATGGCTACGTGTTGAGAACCAGTTTCGAAACAACAAGGAGGCTCGTGCAATAGAACTTGATAATGAACTGCGGACACTCGAGATCGGTGATCTATCGATTCGTGACTACTGTCAAAAGATGAAGTCGATTGCTGATCTCCTCTCCAACGTTGATGCACCAGTGAGTAAGCGCACACTTGTAATGTATATCATCAACGGCCTCAATGCAAAGTTTGACAACATCATCAACGTTATCAAACACAAGGAACCATTCCCGAGTTTTGAATCTGCAAAGTCAATGCTGCAGTGGGAAGAAACATGTCTCAACAAAGCCACCCGATCGACCCCTCCAGCCAATCACACCGACACTTCTTCCTCCAAAACAGCGCTCATTGCCACTGCACCGCGTGAATCCAATCAATCTCAAGGCCGCAAACAGTGGAACAACAGAGGAGGGAATCGGCGTGGTGGAAGGAGAGGCGGGCGAGGAAACAATTCCTTTAACCTGTTTAATGCTTACCGCAATCAGTGGCCACAACAACCGTATTGGCTGCCACCACCACCTCCGTTTTGGATGCAGCAGTATCCCTCTTCGCCGCAGATCGCTCCGCCTCCCTCCTGGCAGCAAATTGTTCCGACGCCTTCTGCTCCACCTCACCAAGCAAACTTGATCGAGTTCGCACAGCCATCTCCGGCCTACACAACTGAATCTCTTACTGAGCCATCTTCAGATTGGTATATGGATTCCGAAGCATCTGCTCATCTTGCGACGAATGCAGGTATCCTCAAATCTACTCTTAATCATAACACCAATCAGTCTGTCGTTGTGGGTAATGGTTCATCAATCCCTGTTTCCTCCATTGGTTCAGCCTCATTCCAAACCAAAACCCGACCGTTAAAACTAAACCATGTCCTTGTTACTCCCCAAATTGTTAAAAACTTGATATCTGTTCGTAAATTCACGAAAGATAATTGGTGCTCTGTGGAATTTGATCCTTTTGGTTTCTCTGTGAAGGATCTTCAAAGTCGGAAAACTCTACTCCGATGTGAAAGCTCCGGTGATCTATATTCCTTTCCTGCTTCCTTCAATAAAACACCGGCTACTTCCACTGCTCTCTTAGCTTCAACACCAGCTTTATGGCACAAGCGACTCGGCCACACTTCTCTTGCGTCTCTTACCTCTATTTTTTCAACTAATCCTTCTCTTTGTAATAAGGGCCGTGAGTCTTTCTCTTGTGAACCTTGTCATTTAGGCAAATCAATAAAATTACCATTTTATGCTTCAAACACTCAAGTTTCCAAAGCTTTTGACATAATCCATTCAGATTTATGGACTTCCCCTGTTCCTAGTATGAGTGGGATACGTTACTATGTTTTGTTTCTTGACCATTACTCACATTTTCTTTGGGTTTATCCTCTACGACGTAAAAGCGATGTTTTCTCTAAATTTCTTCATTTTACAGCTTATGTCAAAACCCAATTCCAAACCCAAATCAAAAGTTTTCAATGTGATAATGGTGGTGAGTTTAATAATGACGAGTTCCAGAGCTATTTTGCTAAAAATGGGATAAATGTTCGTTTCTCTTGTCCTCACACTTCCCAACAAAATGGCAAGTCGGAGCAAATGATTCGAACCATTAACAATGCGATTCGAACACTCCTATTTCAAGCTCGTCTACCTCCTTCCTATTGGGTTGAAGCACTTCATGTTGCAGCCCATGTTCTCAATATAACCCCATCCAAAGCCATTCGGAACCAAATCCCTTTCACTCTTCTATTCAATAAACAACCCAGCTATGATCATCTACGTGTTTTTGGTTGTTTATGTTTTCCAAACCTCAATCATGCAAACCTCACTAAACTGTCCCCAAGAACCATTCCGTGTCTCTTCCTTGGTTATCCTTCACAGCATCGCGGTTATCGATGTATGGACTTGAAAACCAAAAGAATCATTATCTCTCGTCATGTTCTTTTCGGTGAGGATAAATTCCCAGCAGCCGAGCCTTTAGTTCCCACACAAAACTATCACTTTCTCAAAGAGATCGATACCACTTCCCCTCTCTTTAAATCGATTCTTCAAACCCCGTTTCCCGCTGCTTCGGCACTACCACCTGCTGAACCACGCCAAACATCCAGAAAAACTCGACCCGACCCATTATACAGAGCCCCATCTACGATAACCACTCGCTCCAAATCCGGTATTTCAAAACCGAAACAGATTGTATCACTTGTTACAACAGCCCAATCTCCACTTCCTAAAAGCCATATTCATGCCTTATCTGACCCGAACTGGAACCCCGCAATGTATGACGAACATGGTGCTATGCTTAAGACTAAGACTTGGGATTTGGTACCTCGTCCGCCTAACGTTAATGTTGTTCGTTCCATGTGGCTTTTCAAGCATAAATATGATGCAGATGGTGTTCTATCTCGACATAAAGCACAGTTAGTAGCGAATGGTAAGTCGCAGCAAGAGGGCGTAGATTTCACAGAGACCTTCAGCCCCGTGGTTAAACCGGCTACGATTCGGATAGTTCTCAATGTTGGTGTCGCTTTAGATTGGCCCATTCATCAATTAGATGTCAAAAATGCGTTTCTTCAAGGTGAACTAGAAGAAACAGTGTACATGTTTCAACCGCCGGGCTTCATAAGCAAAGCATATCCGAATCATGTGTGCAAGCTTAACAAAGCGATCTATGGTTTGAAACAAGCACCGCGGGCTTGGAATTCTAAATTTTCGAATTTTCTGAAGATAATGGGGTTTAATCAAAGCAAAGCAGATACAAGTCTGTTCATTTTCAAACGAGGATGTGATTGTGCTTATTTGTTACTATACGTTGACGATATATTACTCACGGCTTCATCAATGGTTCTGCTTCAGAAAATCATTTCAAAGTTAAAAACAGAATTCCAATGACCGATATGGGTAAGCTCCGTCACTTTCTTGGAATAAAGGCCGACTTCACCGCCTCCGGTCTTTTTCTCAGCCAGTCCGTGTATGCTCACGATATAATTGCTCGAGCTGGTATGGTTGATTGCAAGCCGTTGGCTACACCTGTTGATCTTAAATCAAAGCTCTCGGTCAATGATGGAGATCCGATTGATAATCCGACGTTTTATCGGAGTCTCGCCGGTGCTCTACAATATTTAACTTTCACAAGACCGGACATCTCTTATGCCGTTCATCAAGTGTGTCTCTACATGCATCAGCCAAGACACCCTCATCTTAATGCCTTGAAAAGAATTATTAGATACGTGAAGGGCACCATCAATTATGGGATTCAAATGGTGAAAGGCAAACTCGATACATTAAGCGCTTACTCCGACGCGGATTGGGCCGGTTGCCCGGACACGCGACGTTCGATGTCGGGCTACTGTGTCTTCCTCGGGTCGAATCTAGTGTCATGGTCAGCTAAACGACAACCTACACCGTCCCGTTCGAGTTCCGAAGCTGAATATAAAGGTGTTGCAAACACGGTGGCTGAACTAACTTGGATACGAAACCTGCTGCTTGAGATTCATCGCCCAATAGCCTCTGCCTCAATCGTTTACTGTGACAACATCAGCTCTGTTTATCTTTCCACTAATCCGGTCAAACATCAAAGGACAACGCACATTGAACTAGATATTCATTTTGTCAGAGATAAGGTAGCTGTTGGTGAAGTAAAAGTGTTTCACATCCCAAGTTCACTTCAATATGCTGACATATTCACAAAGGGATTGCCTTCTTCACTTCACAATGAGTTTCGATCCAGCCTCACCGTTCGGAAATCCGACGATGCGACTGTGGGAGGGTGTTAGAAGTCAAAGATACTCTGTTATTCTGTTGACATTTGTTTGTTAGATACGTTCTGTTTGTTGAGGAACTTCCCTGATTTTATGTAAAGTCTAAGGCTATATAAAGCCATGTAAAACTCTGATGAGAAGATAAGGAAATTCATCTTCTTTCAATCGAATGCTTACCGGATGCATCGTTTCTAGCAAGTGCTATCCTTTGAAAAAGTTCCCAACTGTCTTCAGTGGTTAGGAAGTCTGGTTTCAAGTTGATATGTGTTGTATTTATACGAAATGCAACATTCTCATTTCGAGAAGTAAGCAACACCTTCCAACCTGCAAAAAAATAAAAAATAAATAAACACAAAGTGCTAGCTGAGTATGATATTTATTTATTTATTACCACTGTCTAGAGTGTGTTCACCTTTTTTCGGTGGAAATATCGGCTTGATTAGGTCCCAATCTTCCTCTTTCCATATGTCATCAATGACAATTAATGATTTAGACGTTTCTAACAGTCGAAAGAGTTCACCCTGGAGGTCAACTTCTTTCATCTTCGTGATTTCATCTTTTCTTTCTTTAGATGTGAGACTCTGCAGGATCGTTTGCCAAACAGATATCCGGGTAAAATCTTGTGAAACATCTCATGATTAAACTTATTTTTAACCATCTCATGATTAAAAACTTGCCTAGCAAGGGTGGTTTTGCCCAGACCACCCATCCCGGTTATGGAAACCACTTGAACATCATCTTCGTCCACAAAATATCCAACCAATTTCTTAACATTTACCTCCAAACCCACAAAATCACTTTCGTCGTCCATAGGAAATGTTTGTCGCATTGCCCTTTGTCTATCACCTAGAGGTTGCATATTCCCACCATCGGCAATAGCCTGTTGTACTCCAAAATTCTGCATATCTCGGATCACATCAGAGATCCACTTACGTATGCTTTCAATATCTGATGCATGTCTCCTGCGATCTGGAATAATGCAAGCAAGTCTTTTGATCCTCATCTTGATTCCATTTTTTTTTCTGAGTCTTTCCTTGAGAAGATATGTCTCAATTATATCTTCTGCGTCATAAACAATTTCCTGTATCTCTTCAACAACTTCTCTCACCACTGCACTTGTATGTTTCTTTGCATATGCATCTTTTAGAAAAGAGCTTAACAATTTTAGATCACGTTTTAGTCCACTAACTTGATCTTCGACTCCCTGAAATCGCTCGTATTCTTGACTTAATAGGTCCCAAAGCTTTTGTATTCCAAACGACACAAGTTCTCCAGCCATAATTGCTCCTGCTTAAAAGAAAAGAAGAAAAATGAAAATAAGAATCAAGCTACGGACTATTGATGAACAATTCATATATAATCGCCAGAGTCAAATATCACAAATTCGAAATGGTAAAACAAAGCAATATTGGAATTTCATATTTTTAATTAAATCATACAATTGGCAATGAGGAATTTTATATGACACACATCAATCTTGGATATATTATTCTATGCGAGACTCACGCATTGCATATGCAAATACCAAAATACGTTTTAAATGATGGAATTCACATTAAATAAATATATATATATATATGTATGTATAGTAAATCGTTAAAAAAATATTTTTATTAACTGTTATTAACAGTTTTATTATTATAGATTTATATTAAAACACAAAACATTTATAGTTTAAATATATTTTTACATTACTGCATGCGAATATTTTTCATATAACAAAATCCAAAACTTAATAATACAAAGAAACAAAGCATGCAACTTTATATGTGCTATAAAGATAATATAAGTTCACCTTTTCTGGTGATAACAAAGACTAAACGAAAAACATTGTTTCTAAAATAAAGAGAGGTGAGAAGAAACAAAACCAAACTCTAAAACATAGGAACCAAATTAAATTCTTATTACCTGAACAAGAGAACACGTGTCTGATGAGAATTGACGCAAACAAAAATTGCCTAAAAATTAAAAGAGAGGAAGTCGAGAAAAAAAAATATTTGATAAAGAAGTCGAGAAAAAAAAATATTATATATGCTTTGGTGAAACAAAATAAAAATATTCTAAAAAAAAAAAACCTTCTAAACCCCATCAATCATTTAAAGTATCTGATTCCTTCTTCCAAATTAAGGAAAAGTGTTTAACATGCTTTCATTTAACTAAAAAGAATATGGGGTTGTAAACAGAGAAAATTAACAAACCAAAAACTTATTAAACGAAATACTTTTGTCACGAATTTCCTGTTTTTTTTTTCTTACTCAATCTTAGCATTAATAATTCATGATAATCTTTAATCAAATTATGTGGTGGTTTTCTGATTTCGATTCATATTTTCTTAGGAATATCTACTATTTAGCATGCGAGATCTCAATAGGAGAGAGAGTGTGACGTTGGACGCTGGACTTCCAAACATTTTAATAAAATGTAATCAAAAATCAACTCTTTTATTAACGACTAAGGAAGAATAAAATAATAACACTTAGAAAATATTCTAACCTTCATAAACAACCCCGTATTACTCATCCATGCATACAATCTCTAAAATCCCAATGCTAGGTCGTTACGGTAAGTCTCATGCAAATGAGTAAAAGGCAAGTGGTTGAAAAAAAATGTGTACAGCCTTAGAATTAGCGTGATAATTTTTTGAAGATTCTTCGACGTTCAAGTTAAACAACAAGATTAGGTCGAAAATTGAACATATAATTGGCAAATAGTGGAAGGAAAATAAGGTTAGATTACACATGGCATGAAGAAGAGATTTATAGCAAAAAAAACATTTATATTTAGTATTCTCGAAATATATTTAGTGTTTTTTTGACACGCTCAGGTTTTATCCAAAAATATATTGCAAGTAGAAAGTAGATAAACCTTCGCATAAAATGAAAGGCCAATAAGCCAACTGAGACTAAGTACCTTGAAGAGCTGAAATTGAGATAAACGAACCTTACTACAAGACATATTAAATTGGTAACTTGGTTAGGCGTCTAAACTATAAATTCCTGAGTGAGATCTTGCATAAAGCAAGACTTGGAGGTAAAACTAATCGTAAAAACCTAAATATTTTCTCTATAGATGATTCTCAACAAAAAAATCTAAAACAGAAGAAACCAAATCAAATTCTCGAAACATATAAGAAAATTACCTGAACAAGAGAACTCGTGTTTGATGAGAGCTGACGGAAACCAAATTTGACTAAAACTTAAAAGAGAGAAAAAGAGAAGAAGTCGAGAAAACAATATTAGGAGTGAGATGCTTTGGTGAAATAGAAAAAACCTTCAATTTAAATTAAGAAAAGCAAACCACCTAAATCATTTAAAGTATATGATCCCTTCTTCCAAATTAAGGAAAAGTATTTTAACATACTTTCATTTAATTAAAAGAATGAAAGTATTAAGAAAAATAAAGAATGAGATGCTTTGGTGAAACAGAAAAAACTTTCAATTTAAATTAATAAAAGCAAACCACCTAAGTCATTTAAATTATATGATCCCTTCTTCCAAATTAAGGAAAAATATTTTAACATACTTTCCATTTAATTAAAAGAATATGGGCTTGGAGTGGCGGAGGTAGAAACTTTTATTATAGAGATCAAAATATAAAATTTTAATTTTATAGGGGCCAAAATGTGAATTTAGTTGTAATTATGGGTATCATATGACTCCATAATTATATACTAGTTCTGTCCATGTGGGATTTATACACACAAAAAATATTAAAGTGGGGTTATTGAATGTAGTGTTTTAATGGAGTTGAATGTATTTTAAATTCAAAGTAAAATTTAGTGTTATTTAATCATGTATTTGCTGAAATACATTAAAATACATTGTTAAAATAGTAGATATGATACATTGTTAAAATAATTTCAAAGTAAATCCTTATTTTTCTTTCTATCATACTTCGATCTAAACCCATAGTTGGTATAGTAAATCCGACGACATTGCACTAATTTGTATTAGGTTCAATGTCAAAATCTGTTATTTATAAATTCTCTACAATTTAGGAAAACAAACCAACAAAATTCACATTGACCCTTGATCAAGTGTTACTGGCAGAACTAAACGAATTAAAAAAAAAGTGTTTAGTGGGAGGCAACCCCATAAATGTCTAGTCGACCAGAATTGGTTGGTTAGATATATCGTTTCAAACACCAACCTATTGAATCAATACTTAGATCGAACTATTGGACCCCTAATTTTGATCCATAAAATTAAAATTATTGTATTTTACTTTAATTTAAAATAATTTAATTTAGGATTTCAAAGAAGAATAGAGACTGTATAACCATTTCTAAATAATGTATTAATATAGTATATATTTAAAATATTAGTTATTTAAATAAAGTATTTTGATGACGTAATATTTAAACAAAAATATGTCTATGTAAATTAATAAGAAAGTTTAAAAGTTTATAATATTTGAAACATTTTGAAGTTTCAATATTTATAATATTTTTTTAAAATTTAACAGTTTAAATTTATTCATCTGAAGAACCAAATTAAACCGAATAAAATATTTAAATTGGATAGTTGATAAGTCAAGTTTCATGCTCATTTGTATTTGAAATCATTTTGGTAATTTTTATAATATGACTTTGAACTATTGTCCAAATTTTTAGCCAATATGGCACATTGAACATACACTTTTTTCTTCATCAATTGAGTAGTATATGTACATTTAGAAATTTTTTAATCACGGCATATGTAGAAAATAATATAAAATTTTATTAACTATATATGTTATATAATCACTTAAAAGAATTTCAAAATAAGATCAAAAAAATGTGATAAAAGAATCATAATTCATACTATTAAATCACAATGTTAGATAAAAAAAATAATTTTGTTTAGTTTTAAAGATTGTAGAGAATTAATTAGATCTTGTTTGGATATATGAATAACTTAATTGTACTTCAATTTTAATAGTATAGCGATATGCACACTGATTTACCATAACCAGAACGGTTGTCAACGGTAAGAAATTAAATACCGAATCTATTATTTTAAGATTTATTTATTTCAGATTATTTAAGAAAATGTTCTCCACCAATACACTCTATATATAGATAGATTCAAAGTTGAATTTTAAAATTGGTAATACAGCTTTTTTTTTGTTTGTGAGGCAAAAGTTCGATTCTATCATCTTGTAATGTGCTAGTATAAAATTTGTTTCTAAAAATCATTTTCTTTAACCAAAAAAAAAGAAAGAAAAAACTAATTTCTAGTAGTAAAAAAAACATGGGACTAGGACGAACATATTAAGAGATGAAATACGCAGACTGATTTACCATATCAACGGAAAGGAATACCGAATCTACCATGCCCAAGTTCAGACTTGCAGTAATCTACCACGCAAATTTCTTTGAAATTCCCGGTGTCAAATGATACCCTTTCTACAGCCGTTAACAAGAGTTCGAATTGAGGTCCACATTCCTGCCACTGAGAAAAAAGAGTTTGCAAATCAAAACAAAAGATATGAAACTTGCAACACAAGGTCAGCAAAAGCAAAAGATATATATATCGAACCTTTGTCTGTGTGGGAACACTTGAACTTTCTCCTGCAACATCTTCCTCATTGCAGAAACTGAACAGGAGTACGTCAATCAACGTTTAAGGGATTCATTTTGAATAGCCAGACAAAATGAAAAAGTTGGGTGAGGCAAATTACCGAAGCTGTCGGAAAAAGATGAGATCAGTTTGCTTCTCCAACCATGCATGTCGACGAGAACAAGGGACCTTGCGGAAAAGTGATTGTATCATTCTGAGAAAACAAAATAATAACATTAAGCTATGAGATACAAAGTTTTGTGTTAAAAACTATGAATGAATAAAGCATTAGTTTCCAAGAACCAAATGAATACCCAAAATACTCGAAATATAATTATATACCAAAAAATATTAATTATATTTAGACTTGATATAACTTAATTACCCTACAATTATAAACCCAAAAATATCATTTATTTTTGTACCCAAATAACTAAAATACCCAAAGTTAACCAAAAATATAGGAAATTCTTAGTTATATTTGTGAAAATTTAACCAATTTTTATTTATTTTTTTATGATATTTCATGTACTGGAGCCTAACTCGAACTTGTATGGAACATAACCGGACCAAAAATTATAAATACTCGAATGAGAGATATGCCTCTAAATCCGAAAACCTAAAATACATGAACCAAACCCAAACTCATAGGCCTAGTATAAGATCTGAAAAAACGAATCAGACAACCAGTGGTTATACTCTCGCTTATATCTAGACAAGATGTTCTTCTGGCTAGATCTTCCCTTTCCCTCTGAAGTCCTCTAGTTCAGATCTTATACCGGTTCCTAACCGAATATATTTTTTTTCTCGCACTTTCACTCGCCGAAATCCTTCACAATTCCTTGTCTCTTGGCGTTTTCAGATAACATCGGCTAGCTCAGTCTTTCTGTCACCATCTCTCAATTTTATTACTTTTTTAGGTTATATACCTAAAGATGTTTGGTTTTCATGACTTTTTTTCTATATGTTTCCATATTCTCATCCATCATCATCTTCAATCTCTAGCAGAAGGCCTATCGCCTTGCTCCCTCCTCTGGATTCAAATTAGTATATGAGAAGCAACTCCCTCTTAGTAAAACTCTGCTTGTTTTTTTGACTTTTTATTTCGACTTTCAATTGCTTCCTTTGTGAGAGATCATTTACACTCTTTCTCCTCTATGGAAAAAAAGTTTTCTTCAATTTTTATATCCAATAGATTGTTGTTTCTTTGGTTTGTAAACGAATAATATTATGCATTTTTCTAGCCCATTTTTTATATTGCGCCAATTATATCTCTTGTTGACGAATCTGATAAAAAAATTTAGCGATCAGTCTTGAAACTCCTAACATTCCGTATATGAAATCATGTCTTGATACTCTTTCTGCCAATGGTTTGCATATATATATTTGACTCATTGAGTTGACGTTGATGATCTTTACCGTGTCCATGGATAACTTATATTCTCATATAAATTTCAAATAGACAACAATTATCATTTTCGAATTCTCATTTTTTTTTGTTTTTTCCATAATATATGTCTTAATTTTTCATTTGTTTATCCCTATTTATTTGAGGGTTTTTTGTACTTGTAACTTGTTTGATGCTTGGTTTTCTTACATTCATGACAAATATTTCTCATTAAAAACTAGTTTTTTAAATTTCTGTGAGTTATTGTGTTTATGTAATTTATTGAATTTCATGCAATTTATTGAATTTCATGCAATTTATTAATTCATGTTATTTTATGATGATAAAGTTATTACACTAAAAATTTATGTGTTCATGGGTCGATTTATATAACAATTTGATCCATGCTATTAACTACTTGTATGTATTAGTTAATCCAATCAGCTTACTATATAATTTATTTAACACTTAACTAATCATCATACATGAAAGGAGAAAGGGACTCCCCCACAGCATGACACATCAGCATTCTCGAGGCTGATCCATATCCCTTTTTCATAAAAAGAAAATAACTTATATCTCAAACATTGTTACGATATCTTTATAAATATGGGGAGACCCTAAAATATATAAAATATATAAAATTTTAAGGATTGTATTTCTATACATAGTAAACGTTAAATAACAACTCATTTTCATTATTTTGATGTTCAACATCTAAAACAATATTTAAAAAAGTGAAATTGAATGTCCGTTTTCAAACATAACAGTAATTGAAACCAACTTATGGTGTTTCTTTTAAATTTAAAGATTTTATTTTATTTATTTTTTGATATTACTGCACATCCCTGCACCTTACTGAAATTCAAATTTTGGTTACTTTAAATTATTTTCAAAATAAGTTCGAATTTAAGCAAAATTAAAACAACTTTTATCATTTTATTTACATCCCATATAAATCTGGACAACAAAATTTAGTGTTTCAAAACTATTAGAATGGATTGAGGTCATGCGATCTTTTTTATTTTGTAGTTTGAACTTATTTTGTTTTCCCAACATTTGGAACCGATCGTTTTGGCTTTTGGGAATATATACTTTTAAATATAAGTGACATATCTTGATATAATTAAACTTATATTTACGAACATATCTTCCTATTATTATTTGAGCAATTTTATAAACACTTTAACCAGAATTCATGTGGTATATTATGAAAACTGCCATTAGAAAATAAAAGGTTTGCTAGCAAATATTTAATCAGTCATTAAGAATAAATTAGTCTAAACCATTTTAACATAAATTAGTTTTAAATATTATTAATGATTATAATAATTATATATTTTGTTAGTCAATTTCCTAATAAATAGCACAAAATCAATATATAGATATTTCAAATTCTAATTCTTAATATATTAAATTTAAATCTGTTTAATTATATTTACTATCTCCTAAATAAATATGAATTTTTAATTAGAGTATTTAAATAATATAATATTATTATTTTTAAATAAGGTCATTAAGAATACAATAATAATCACAAAATTAATATAACTAAAAAAAATTAGTAAATAATATTGTAAATTATTACTTTCACATAAAATTAAACTCAATTTTTTCACTTATTAATTATGGATAAAAATTAAAATTAAATTGATTACTATCTAACTTAAATAATCCGGATCTTCAAATATTTTTATTTTTATAATGGGTGAGGACGGGTCATAACGGGTCATAGCAGAGAAAGGTGGATCATGATGGATCTCATATCGAATTTCTAATCATTGATAATAATTTATATATTTGAGTAAATCAAACAGTTATAGATTTTTGAATAATATGAAAATATATGCATAACACCAATTAATTTACAACGAAATTATATTACCATCTAACTTATTATTTAAAATTTTCAAATATATAAGATCGCACATAATTATATATTAGTAATTTTAATTAACACAACACAAGGCATATATAATAATAATAAATAAGATATTAAAAACATAAAATAAATTTAATTTAAAACACTAATAATAATTCATATCAATATAGAATAATAAAGTTTGAAGTCGATATATATATATATATTAATAATACTAAAACATTAATTATATGCTTACCAAAAAAAAATTATATTATAAAAAAAATCTATAAATTTATAAAGTAATATTTTTCATAATCGCGATAACATTCTTGAATCAATGACTCAACATGCATCACTTCAGAACTCTAAAGTTTTTATATTCAAGAACATGTAATACCACAATCCTCTTATCAAACATATCATATTAAAACTCAGACGATTCAAACATTCTCATAACTACAATTGTCAAATGCACTAACACATACTCGAATCTAATTTACAACACTTATAATAATATATGATTATATAAACTAACAAATTACGAAGTAGACATTTCTCCGCGCTGTACAGCACAGCTTACTATCTAGTATATATATATATATATGGGCATAGTTCAAACTTGCTAACCCGCATGATCCACAAATGATCACAACTTCCTCATACAAGGTTTTTGTTTTTCAGTAGTAAGGATTCTGTCTTGAAACTCAAACTAATCGAGAACCTATAGAAGAAATTAGTACTAATTCCGTTCCACAAAGATGATTATTATTTTTTTTTTAATTAAATTTAAAATACCAAATATACATACTCCTTTGTGTTATTATTTCAAAGAAAGCTTTTTTATTACTATTTATTGTATTTAATTAATAAAGATTAAATTGGTAAACAACCAAAAATTTTACATTAAAAACTTAAGACTTCTATCTTTATGAATTAAAAAAATCCCTAAAACACCTATCTCTGTAAAACGGAGATAGTATTATGTTAATGCATTCATAGTCGCCTCTAAAATTTCTAACGAACACAAGTTTTTGGTTCCTTGTCAGATCTTTGTCGGTCGACCTTGACGTGACACAAAACATCAAATAAACGGTATATATCGATAGGAATTTGAAGTTTATGATTTCATGCACGTTAATTATACACATATTTCAGATCTATCGATATATACAGTGAATATCGGTAAAAATAGAACATTGTGTTTGAATGGAAAGACAAAATGACAAAAAACACACCAAACCAATTTGGCAAAAACATTTTGAGTTAGTAGGCTTTGAATAATTTTATAACTGTGAAAAGGGACTATTATGAATGGAAGGGATAGGTCCGGACATAATATCCGAATTCGAAGATCCAACACAAACTCGATTCGAAAAACTCAATCCGAACTTGAATCTAAAATTTTAAAATATCCAAACGGATTCTAAATTTTAAAACCCAAAAATCCAAATCCGATTCCAACTCGAACCAAAACCGATCTAAAAATTTAAAATATTTGAATAGATCTTAAACATCTAACTCAAAATATTCGATCCCAACCAGATCCGAACGTTCATGCCTAGGAAGGGACATGAGGAGACAACTGTCAGACTAATAATCCTTGGTTCTGTTTGTTTCATTATATATTATATGATCTGTAGATTAAGGCGGCTTGTTTCACGCCTTAATCTATTACAGTTAATGGACAGAAACGACGTCGTCTGATTCGTTTCACACCGGCTTGATACTGTAAGCATCTGATTCTTCTAACCCACCAATGCTCTTATTCTTCTCCTTTGTTCGTCTTTTCCCTAAACCAATCTGTGAAAGAACTTATTCGTCTGCAAAATTTACTCCACAGTTTCATCAATGTCTAGTGAAGAAGACACAACCCTCAAATCAATCTGCTACAAACCTGGCTCTCTTCAATTACTCGATCAGGTTTCTCAAAAACCCTTTTCACTTCTATGTATTATTAACACTTGTTCCAATCATTATACTGAAAATTATATTTCAAAATTGAATCAGAGGAAGCTTCCTTTAGAGACAACATACTTAGAGATCCGTGATGCTTCAGATGGATGGTAAAATTAATAAAGATCAAACCTTTGTGAATAGATTTTTCAGAACTAAGCAAAATTTTTATTTTTCGTTTATTAGGAGTGCTATACAGGAAATGGTTGTTCGTGGTGCTCCTGCTATAGCTATTGCTGCTGCTCTTTCTTTAGCTGTTGAAGTTTTCAACTTTAATGGTTTTGATGGATCATGCGATGAAGCTGTTGCTTTTCTTGAGAAGAAGTTGGATTATTTAGTGTCAAGGTATCAAATTTTGATTGGATTATTTGATAAATTTCGCATATTTGTGTTTGTTTCTGTGATTCTTAAGTCTTTTTGTTTGTTATATGTTTTGTTTCTTCAGTCGTCCAACAGCAGTTAATCTTGCTGATGCTTCATTAAAGCTTAAACAAGTTATAGCTAAGGCTTTGGTTACTGCTACTGAACCCAAATCCATTTTTAAGGTAACACTATAGTTAGAAAATAGCTTAAAAGGTTTTATTTTTTCTTCTTGATACTTAAATTTGGAGTCTTGGAGTGAGGAATGATGTTTGAATATAAAAAGCTGACCCTTTTGTTTTTGTAAGTTTAGTTTATTCTTTGTGCTTGTTATTGTTCTTTAGGCATATATTGAAGCTGCTGAGGATATGCTTGAAGATGATGTAGCTTCAAACAAAGCTATAGGATCCTCTGGTTCAAGCTTACTGAGGCAGCAAGCTAAAAATCCTGAGAAGCTTTCTGTTCTGACCCATTGCAACACCGGAAGGTACAAGTTGAGATGGATTGTAGACCATAGAAGCCTGTAATTTCAACCAAAATAGATTAGTGTACTATGTTTATGTGTTAGATTACTAGTAAGGGAATAGCTAAGAATTCTCTTTTCTCTGTCTGTAGCCTTGCTACCGCGGGATATGGTACTGCCCTCGGTGTCATCCGTGCACTCCACACTCAAGGAGTCTTAGAAAGAGCATACTGCACAGAAACTCGTCCATTCAATCAAGTAAAACTCCTAAATTAGTCATTCTTTCTTTGTATTCATCAATAAGAGCTTTGTAAGATTGAGAATCTGTAGAATATCATAAGTTGTTTCGGAAAAGAATTGCTGCTAGTTTGACATTTGTATTCAAACTTCTTGCAGCCTCTCTCCCTGGACCCAATGATCCATTGCTTTAGACGTTTTTCACATCTCTTTTTAAACTGTTGTTGACAGTCTTTTAAATTATTAAGAACGAAACTTGACAGGGATCGAGGCTTACAGCGTTTGAGTTAGTGCATGAGAAAATCCCTGCAACTCTTATTGCAGACTCAGCTGCAGCTGCACTGATGAAAGATGGTCGTGTAGATGGTGTCATCGTTGGAGCAGATCGCGTAGCTTCAAATGGTGCGCTCTCGAACACTTTCAATAATCTGTTTTTCTCCATAAATCTGATTCCTTATGTATGAATCACTTCTAAACCAATTCCATTCATATATTGTAGGTGATACTGCTAACAAGATTGGGACTTACAGTCTCGCCTTGTGCGCAAAACATCACGGAGTCCCATTTTATGTTGCTGCACCTCTCACTTCAGTTGATCTTTCACTTTCTTCCGGGAAAGAAATCGTGATTGAAGAAAGAACTGCAAAGGAGTTGCTAAACACACATGGAGGACTTGGTGAACGCATTGCAGCACCAGGGATCTCGGTTTGGAACCCAGCTTTTGATGTGACTCCAGCAGAGCTGATTGCAGGAATCATAACCGAGAAGGTTTGTTTCTCTAGGCTTTACGTTTCCGGTTTGAATAAACCAGAAGATTTATATATGCTCTCACTTATCTCAATTTCTTCTATACGTTTATGTGTGTGCAGGGGGTCATAACAAAGAATGGTAATGATGCATTTGACATAAAAAGCTTTGCCCAGAAGATGAAATGAAAGTCATTTGGTTGAAGTTTGTAGTCAGCATTGCGAGTTTCGGATGTTACCCTCTTTATATTTCTTGCAACAAAGCATATTACTTTTGTAACAAACAATAAGCTTAGGAAAAAAAAAAAAAAAAATAAAGCTTTGTAGTGTTTTAACGCCTAATCTGAAACCTGACCAAATTTGTATAAACCTCGAATGTATCTTCTTTTGTGGTTGGCATCTGCATTTATATGTTAACTAGGTGACTACGCTCGGGTATAGAAATATTAAATTTTATAGTTTAGTATTTAATTTTTTTCATATTCAAATATGCACGATAAATATATATTCGAGATACTATTAAATATTCCGAATTCATATTGACTATACATCTAAATTATTTTAATGTGTTAAAAACGATAGAAAATATTGAATTTATAGTGTCATGCACGAATTAACATCAATTATGTTCACAATACCGTATTCATTTAATTTTGAACAATATTTGGGTTCACCCCTAATAGTGAACCTCTTTCTGTATCCAATCAAAATATGACATGTAATATTAAAATTAATTACTCTTTATAAATCTAATCAATAAATCATTAATTATTTTTTCATAATAAAATAATTAGATTAAATTATTAATCACTTTTCTAAATCTAATCAATAAAAATGTGTCAATAAGATTATATTTAAATATAAATAATAAATTAAAATTACAATTAAACAAATGAAATAAATAAAATAAATTAAAAAAATTAAATTTACTAATATCTCGAGATCACGAAATAACCTAAACTATTTTATGTTATGTTTTGGCCACTTGTTTCGTTGTTTCCCTTGGGTTCGCCGGGATGTATCTGAAACGACCGCACTTTTTTTTTTTTTTTGCACATGGAAATAATGAACTAATGCCCATACATTAAACATTCAAAACCATACAACAACCACACCAACGACCACGAATGTCAACTTCTACCGGTTCTAGCAATCCTACGAAAGCTACAAAAAACCACAAAACTACCGGGTCCTAATCATCCCCTCCTCACTGCCTCGATTCCACGATCACGCCTTATCTTTACCTGCATCGACAAAAGTGATGCATCAACATTTGGTAAACCAAACACTGATGAGATTGATCCTCCCAACAACAGGCTATCAAAAAGCACCAAACAATTTTTAATAACCAAGACAACACAAAGTATTAATTAACACCAATTAAAACTTCCAACAACAAAATAGCAATTCCACACCAAGAAAAGCTAAACAACAGCAGGAATAGTAAACACACTTTCATAGCATGAATAGTATCCACTGTCAAAGCATGAATAGTAAACATTTTCTCAGAATGAATAGTAAACATTTTCTCAGAATGAATAGTAAATATTTTCTCAGAATGAATAGTAAACATTTTCTCAGAATGGATAGTAAACATTTTCTCAGAATGAATAGTAAACATTTTCTCAGAATGAATAGTAAACATTTCTCTCATAATGAATAGTAAACATTTTCTCAGAATGAATAGTAAATATCCAAATTCACCAAGAAGGGCACATGAATACCAATCAAGCTTTCAAGGCATAGCAACACAAATCCATGGTTTTCTAACCACCACAAGCTTAGCAAACACTAGCTAAAGCTTCACAAGTGACCCATAGAATTCTCAATAACCCACAAAAATCACAATCACCAAATCAAGCATAAGAACTCACAATCAAAGCTTAACAAGGCACAACAAGCACAAATCCATGGTTTTCTAACCACCACAAGCTTAGCAAACACTAGCTAAAGCTTCACAAACTTAGAAAACACCTCCCTTAAGCTTAACCAAAAATTGGAAACCAACCAAAAGAAATTAAACTCCCCAAGCCCCCCCCCCCATACACAAGCTTAAATGATAACCTTTGGTCCCAACTCACCTTAGAATGGATGGATCTAAGCTTAGATGGACTCCCCAAGCTCAAGAAGATCCCTCCTACTCCTCCAAACCCCACAGCCAAACCCTAGCTTCTGCCCACTCTTTTTCCAAGCTCCACAAGCTTCACACCCCCTTGATCTCGCAAGATCCAAGCTTCTCACAAGCTCACCAAGCATTTCTCTTCTTCCTCTCTCTTCTTTCTCTTAGCTCACAAGCTCAAGAACTCTCCCACACTTAGAAGAAAATGGCGTGCTCAAGGAGAAGAAGAAGAAGAAGCCAAATTGATTTTTGCCCCTTCCTTTGAGAAAAACCCCACAACTTTCGAAACGATTTATGACATCTCCGGAACAAATCTAAATTAATTATTTCAACCCCATAATTAATTTTTTTAGACTTTTCTAAGGTTCATAAACTCAAAAAAATTTCCAAATTAATTAAATTAATTAATTTTCTGGAATACGGGTGTTACAGTATCATTAGGGTATATTTTTTTTTGTGAAAATAAATTATGAAAAATATGAAAGACATCAAAATATATCCTAAGAGATACAACTCAACGAACCCAAGGAAAACAACGAAATGAGTGGCTGAAACATAACATAAAATGGTTTATGTTATTTTGTGATCTCGAGATATTAGTAAATTTAATTTTTTTAATTGATTTAATTTTTCTAATTTTTTTTCATTTTTAATTGTAATTTAAATTTATTATTTCTGTTTAATTATAATATTAGTTGGCATATTTTTATTGATTAGAATTAGAAAGAGTAATTAATTATTTAATATAATTGTTTTATTATGAAAGAGTAATTAATGATTTATTGATTAGATTTAGAAAAAATAATTAATGATAATATTACATGTCATATTTTGATTGGTTACAGAAAGAGGGGGTGAACAAAGAGGTTCATCACTAAGGGTGAACCCTGTTCTTTAATTTTTATTGTTCCAAACACCGGATTGATAAAATCCGGGAATATCTGACAATCGGTCCGACGAAAACTAACCTTAACCAATTAAACCCGATCTACTAAAACCAGTAGCAGAGTTACCTTGCAACAAGTGTCACCCATGGATTTAAAATTTTAGTGTATTTTTATATAAAATTATATAAACTTCAGCATAATTAATATATTGACCCCCATAAATCAAAATATTATATTTTAACCTTCATGAAAAAATTTTCTCCCTCCGTCACTGACTAAAACCATAATTAGTAAGCTGGGTCGTGTTTTATTTGGATTACAGTCGGTTTTCATTAAACCGATCGTGGGACATGTCTAGACTTCATATAGCCGGTGTATCAAAACAATAAAAATGGATGGTTATGGTGTTGCACACATAACAAATGTTCATTCGTGCATGTCACCATATTAATTCAATATTTTGTGTAGTTTTTAATAGAGTTTTTAATAATAAAACCCCTCAACTAAAAATAAATTACAAAACAAAACTCTTCAATTATATATTTAATGAAAAATTCCTCAATTATATACAATGAAAAAATTCTCTACTTTAAATCTTTTAACGAAAAAATCCCTCCATCTACATTTCCTTTAAATTAAAATGCATCGTTTTCTAAAATTTTAAAATGACGGGGTTTTAGTGATAAAAACTCTTTAACTAAACATGAATCGTTAAAAACCCGTCAATTATATTTTTAGTGAAAAATCTATAAGTTTAAATTTATTAATGAGAGAAAACCATTCGTCTACAATGCCTTTAAAATTTGGCTAAATTTCACATCATTTTTTCATCAGTAAAAACCACTACACGTTTTGCTTTTTTTTTTCTTTTTTTTTTCTTTTTTTTGGTTAAAAACGACACAACATGTTTTAAATTTAATCCGTCATTTTAGAAACGCTGCATTTTAATTTTAATGGCGTGAATTGGTGAATATTCGATATCATGAAGTTTAAAAGTGGAAAATCTATAGTTAAATTCTATAAAATATTTGAAATTATGTAAAGGTTCAAAAACATGACTTCAATGTTTATTGTTTAACATTTTAAAACAAAAAACGGGGATCCTATAATTTGTATAGATCCAATAATTTAGTTAGATCATTGCTCAAATTTCTAAATCTATGTAATTATATAATTCTAGTAAAAGAAGAAAATATTGAACATATATGAAAAAGAAAACAAGAATAATATAAAATGATACTCCATCCATTCCACAAATATTAGTATTTTGAAATTCTTTACATATTTTAAGAACAAACTTGGGTTGACCATCTACTACGTCCCCCTCTATAGTGTTGATTTTGCCTCGATCCTCTTGACATTCTCCTCCATAATAGGGGTGGGCAAAATACATGCACTCGAAACCTAAACCTGAACCCGCTTCGTCATCGAAGTAAGTGGTTCGGTTCGGTACGGTTATGGCATAATACCCGATCGGATTCAGAGTTTCTAAGGATCGGATAACCGATCGGGTTCGGATATTATCCGATAACCGAACTTTAACCGAAGACATCCGAAATTTTATAAGCCTATGATTAACGCAGTAACCCTTAATCTCCTTTGGCCCTTTATTTCCTTTGTCGACTCCGAGATTCACGACTGGACTTGCTACAACCAGTTCCACTTGCAAATCCATCTAATTCCCAACCACTCAAACTGGAAACCCTACACTATTTGGCATCGTCTCCTCCATCTGAGAACTCATAGAGGTAATCGTAAGTGAGTCATCTATCGAGTTTTCAGTTTGAGTTTTGTCTTATGCTTCGATGTTATTGTCTGAATTTGTGTTGAATTTGATGATGTGAGACTTGTTATTCTCTCTGACTTGAATCTAGTTTAAACGTGCAATTGGTTTGTGTTTGAAATCGTGGCTTCTGTAATTGAGACTAGTAGCTTCTGTAATTGGTTTTTGTTTGTAATTGAGCTTAGTGGCTTCTGTAATTGGAATTAGAAAATCAATTCGATTGAAGAATCAGCTCAGTTTGTGCTTCATTTATGCATTAGTTTTGAACATAATGTGTTAATTATTTCAGTTTATGCTTTGTTTATGCTTTGGTTTTGAACAAAACAGAACAATTCATGTTTTACATGTAATGATTTCAGTTTGCTTTCTTGTCTTTGATAGATTATATGATTTCAGTTTGCTTTGTGCTTTTTTGCTTCGATGTTTTCTATGAAACGGTATAAGTTTTCTTGGTTGTCTTCGGTTATTGTATGGTTTTGGTTGTTTGTACTTGAAATGGTATGTTGCATTTGATTTCAATTCTATTTAAAATCTGAAAATCTGATTGATTATAGCTTAATTTAGAAAGTGAATTCGATTTGCACATATAGCTTAATTTAGAAAGTGAATTGATTTGTACTTGTGATTAATCCTTATAGACTACTAGTTCTTTGTTTGATGCATTCATTTTTCTTCTTGACTTCTACTTCTAACTCTTAATTTGTTCTTAATATTATTGATGATGAGTGATTGAAGCATATAATTGTTTATTTTACTATCTGCAGATGGATTCATCATTAGCTGCACAGCAAGATAATAGAGACAGAGATGAACATGATATTACGAGGAAGAAGAAGAGTTTCTTACTCCAAAGTCAAATCGAAGGGCCAACCGGAAACAACCTCCTGGAGGTGCAGCAACTTCTGATCAAGAAAATACTAAGAGCCAGAGGATACTCCCAACAAGGACAGATGTATCTGCAACTATTGCAAAAATGATTATGCATGTCCAACGAAGTCAGGGACTAAAAATTTGCGTAATCATCTTGGAAGTTGTAGGCAATTCAAGACATGGCAAGAGAGTGAAGATCCTACTCAGAATCAGAAAGTTATCAATAAGCAAGAAAATTTGCAGAATGCTAAACTGCCTGAGAGTGTTTTTAGAGAAGCAACTAATGAGATGCTTGTGATAGGGGAGTTGCCTTTGTCTTTCGTGGAAGGTATGCCATTTCGACACTTCTACAATAGGATGAACCTGTACAAGCCTCACTCGGGAAGGATAGTAGCAAGAGACATTGATCAGATATTTATTGATAGAAAGGGCTAGTATGAAGAAATGGTTCCTAGCTAACAAGCAAAGAGTATCACTGACGACTGATATTTGGGTTTCTCAGGTTACATGTAATGTTTATTGACTTCATCATTACACTATCATATTATGTTTAATATTAATTAATATTACTTTGTTTTCACAGGTGCAAGTTATATGGTTATAACTGCACATTACATTGATGCATGGTGGCGGCTAAAGAAGCTGATCATAGGATTCAAGTATGTCACATATCACAAAGGTAAAACCATTTCTACCATCCTTCTAGAATGCCTGGCTGAGTGGGGAATAGAGAAGATATTATGTGTGACTGTAGATAATGCAACAGCTAATAATAATGCTTTGAGCAAGTTTGAATCTAGTTTCTCCTTAATAGGTGATGATTCTTTAGTGATGAAAGGAGAGTTTATGCATATGAGATATGCTAGTCATATCATTAACTTGATAGTGAGGAATGGATTGGAGAAAGCAAATGATAGTGTGACTGCAATCCGTAATGCAATCTCATATGTTAGATCTGGAACAACTAGGCAAAATGCATTTGCATAGAAGGTAGAATCTGGTCGGATAACACGAGGTAGTTTGCCATTAGATGTGATAACTAGGTGGAATTCGACTTATTTGATGCTGCTACGGGCAATTAAGTTCAAGGCTGCATTTGATAAGATGAAGTTAGAAGACAAATTGTACAATGACCACTTCTTGAAGGTTGAGAAAGAAAAGAAAAGGATTGGCCCTCCTTCATTCAATGATTGGCGTGTGGTTGAAAAGATTAAATAGATTCCTTATCATTTTCTACAACTCCACATTGGTAGTCTCAGCTTCTACTACTCTGAATGCACACAGATGTTATGGTGAGATAGTGAACATAGCATCGAATCTTAAGTTGTTATCTAACAACTATGATAGTGAACTGAAGTTGAAGGCTCAAGAAATATTTTCCAAGTTTGATAAGTATTGGGATGGCTTGAAGAACATCAACACGCTGTTGGTAGTAGCTACTGTGTTTTATCCTAGGAAGAAGATGCAATTTGCAAAAATGTGTTTTGAGAAATTGTATGGGGAAGGATCTACAGAGGCTAAGGAGTTGTATGATTCAATTTGTTATTTGTTGGATAATATGTTTAATGAGTATAGTGAAAGGTATGAGAAAAATGCAGTAGTGCAATAATCTCAAGCCCATTCTCAATCTACTCAGTCATCTCAGTCTACTCAAGAACAGCAAATAGATTTGATGGAGTTGGTTGATGATGAGCTTGGTTACCATAGGATTGAGAAAATGTACAATAACATGCTAAAGAGATAGGTGTTAGAAGCACAAATGAGTTGGATTCATATCTAAAAGACAAAGTCGAAAATCCGGAACTGGTTATGGGAATCGAGTATAATGTACTATCTTATTGGAAAAAAAACTGTGACAAGTATCCCATTTGATCAGAGATGGCTTGGGATTTATTTGCTATGCAAGTGTCATCTGTTGCATCTGAAAGTGATTTTGGCACTAGTGGAAGGATAATAGAACCATATAGGAGTTGTCTAACTCACTATATGGTTGAAGTTTTGATGTGCACTGAGCAGTGGATGAAACAAGACCTTAAATTTGAAGAAAAAGTGCTTACAAATGCACAAATACTTGTTGATGTTGAGTTTGAAGATAATCTGGATAGAGGTACATTTTTGGAGTCTATACTTAATGTTAATTCCTTTAGTTCTTATGTAATAACCAGTTTATGTTTTTCTTATTCAGAGTTTGAAACCCCAGACCCGGATGCATACGGATTGTAAGGGAACTTGCTACTCTAAGTCTAAGATAAAAGGTAAGATATAACTCAATTTATGATTTCATATGTGTCACAGTTTTTAAGTTTTCATTGATGTTAGTTTAATAGGATATGGGGTTTGTATATTCACAAGAACTCAAGAAGACAATAATAGTTCTTGAAGACTTGAAGTTGAAGTTTGGGTTCGGGGTTTGCTGTTTTTTACTCACAGGATCAGCTCTGTTGATGACTTGGTTCTCTTGTCTTTAACAATGAACATTGTCTTCTTCTTCTCTGTTTTTACATTATGTTTTTCTACTTGGTTTGAACTTTAGAACTTTTTTAGAACTTTGAATCAATTCTTTTGAACTTTAGGCACTTTAGTTTAAGTTTAGAATTTTTTGTCGAAACTATCGGGTATTGTCGGAGTTTCGGTTATACCCAAAAATATCCGAACCCAAATAGAACCAATCCGAACCCGACCGTATACTACAAAATACCCGATCGGGTGTTATAGCCCTATATCCGAATATCCGAATATCCGAAAACCCAAAATATCCAATCCGAATCCGAAAGGGTATCCGAATGCCCACCCTTACTCTATAATATCACACACATATATATATAGAAAAGTTACTAGAATAATCCAAATTTAGGGTTTAATTGCTAGGATGTTTTATAAAATTTAAAGGTTATTTGTGTTTTTTTCATGTCTAAATTAGCCTTATTTGATGTAAAAAGAAATAAGATATTACAAATATTTATTTCTAGCCTGGCACATAATTTTCGGATCTAGATGTAATAGATTTATTTTTCCACGACAGATTTTCATCGATATTGTTAGTATATGGTTACAACAGATTTATAATTTGTAACAGTTTTATTTTCATCAACAGACTTTTTTTTAAGACACCACAGATTTTCATAGTTTATGACAGTCTTCTTATAATGTGTAGTCGATTTATCAAGTGACCACATCTTTATAGTTTTCAATAAAAATCTATCAATTGATAACATATTTGTTCATGAAAAATTAATTATTAGAATGACATCTAATGGTAACAGATTTTAGTTATGTTATGACATATTTGTTTATTGTTACCAAAAATCTAGCATTTAATAACAGATTTTTTTTTCTAAAATAAATGTTTACGTTATGACAGGTTTTCTTTACATGGTGACAAATTTAGTTTAAGTTAACATAAATCTGGTGTTTAATAGCAGATTTTTTTACTAAAATGTAATTGCTAGAATGACATATGGTCGGGATTTTTTTTGTTTATGTTATGACAAATTTGTGTTATGTTATGACATTTTTTGATTAATTTAACAAAAATCTGATGTTTGATAGCATACTTGTTTAAGGATAAAAGTAAAAGCTAGAATGACTCATAAAATAAAAACATGTGACAACAGATTTGTTCACGTTATGACAGATTTGAATCTATTTGGTGACAGATTTTTTACTATCGTACATTAGATTTGTATGTTCAGCTTATTATGACAGATTTAATAGATTTGTATGCTCAGACTCGAGCATGTCAATCCGAGTCTTCTTCACATTGCTGGTTCCTTCGAATGAAACTTACAGAATGTCCCAAGCCTCTTTTGCTGATGTATACCCTTGAACCTTGGTAAACTGATTCCTAGGCAAAGAGGTGAAAATGGCTGACAGTGCCTTAGCATTAAATTTTGCTTCAAGCTTTTCCTAAGCACTCCAAGACTTTTTAGGTTTTAGAGTTTTCTTTCCATCAACATCACTTGTTTTCGGATGAGTCCAACCTTCTTCAACTGCTATCCATGCCTCCAGATCAATCCCTTGAATCACTTGATTCATGTTCACCTTCTAGTGACCATAGTGCTCAACATCCAACTTCAGTGGCTTGTTAATCGCAACGAACTGCTGTATGTTCTCCATACCCTTGTCGCAAGATCTCACCTGTTTGAAAGATAACAACTCTCTGATTATGCACTTGTTCTGATACCAATTGTTAAGGTATAGTGTAACATTAGTGTTCCTTAGTCATCATCTTGAGTTGTAATTGTATTTGACGTTTGTTGTAATGAACCCTCGGGATGTTGTGTTTTGACGAGAATTAATAATAGGACGGATGTTCATTGAAATATTTGAGAATATTTAATACATGATGTGGTATTTCATTTATTAAGGATGTCTAATACATATTGTGTTACTTCATGTATCGACGGGTTTAACACATGATGTGGTATTTCATGTGTTTCGGAGTTGAGAGCGAAGTATTGTTCCGTCTTGGTTTGGTGATTATGGGTCTACGTCATTAGATCTAGTACATGGTTGGGGTCAATAGGATTATGTGGTATTTAATCCTATTGACGGGTCATTGGAGTTATGTGGTATTTAACCCTAATGATGAGTCATTAGAGTTATGTGGTATTTAACTCTAATGATGTTGGTTAGGGCTATGTGGTATTTAGTCCTAACAGGATGGTTTACCGATTAGGATTATGTGATATTTAATCCTAATCGATTGGTAGACCGAGTGAGAGCCTGTGGAATTGGATCTCACTCGGACTTAGTATATTGGAGTCCTGTGGTATTGGATTCTAATGTGCTAGGTTGTTTGACGGACTTAACTCGTTCTGGTCCTGTGGTATTGGATTTCGATGGGTTAGCCGTTGGGTGACCACGTAGGATCTTGTGAAGTTAGATCCAGGGGTGTTATTGAATCGAATATGGAACAATACCGACCTTGATTGAAGGCCCTAGAGGCGGTGTTAGAATTAAATTGATCAATAGATCAATTTTTGAGAATTAATCTCGAGTGTTAGAAAGAAATATTTTTGGGACAGGTAGATGTCTCAAATATTTTGGGAAAATTAGACGGAATTACTAAACCGGGCGGTAGAGGTTAATTGGAAGAATTAATCATTGCGGTTTAGTGAAATCGGGTCGGTTTGGTTTAAATGAAGTAAACCAATAATTAATTATATACACATATATGTATTTCCTCCTCTCTTCTACAACCTTCTACACTCTTCTTCTCATTTCTCATTTGTACGTGAGAGAAGAGAAGAAGAGAGAATCAGAGTTTGGTGCCTGTTTGGAGGCACGATCGGCCTAGCTATTGAGCTCGGTTTGAGCTAAACATTTGTGGGTAAGTTCATCAATCTCTTGCCTAATTATCTACCAAATTTCGTCTAGTTTAGTTGAGTATTTTGGGAGATATGATTTTTCTCCCAAAACCGCTCAAATCAGAGCCATAAGCGACGGTTTCGGTTTAGGGAGTAATTGGACACTCAAAACTTGTTAGAGTGAGATGAAATTTCGTAGGTAGATGCTTGAGGGTCTTATCTTGAGATTGACCGAAGAAATTTTCGAAATATTGTCTAGGGCAAGAGATATGATCGATTAGGTAAAGCTCTGTTTTTGGAGAAGGAAACCCGAATTGGAGTTTAGTGATCCAAGCTTAAGGCTCGTGTTCATCATTTGAGAAGTGTGTTTTGTGATGTATTGACAGGGAATTAGTAGATATCTTGGTTGTGTGTGGAGCCAAGAAGAAGTCGAGCTTGAAGTGAGAAGTATCGTGTGTTTTTTCTAACCATCGAACCAAGGTGAGTGCGTGACCGTACCCATATAATTATTAGATTTTCCGTGATTAATGTATGATGTGGGGCTTGTCCATGCTGTATGATGTGAATGTTGTGATGGAACTCTATCATAGTATCATTTCATTTTTGCATTGCATATTAGTTCGGTAAGTCTTTGTTTATATACGCTTATCGCTGTGGGACGGGAGGACCGCCTCACTAAGTATTATCAATGCTTACGCACCTCTTTTGGTGCAGGTAAAGAGGAGTCTAAGGATCGCGAAGCTCGTGGAACCGAGGCGGAATGAGAGGATGATGTAAATAGGTTTTGTTACTTTGTCTTGTATGATGTATGTTTTTGTTGCTAACATGAAACCTTGTTGCTATACCTTGGTTAATAATGCTAAGTTATTTTGGAAGGAAAGTTGTTAGACTCGAATGTTTAATGAATGGTTGTTTGAACTTTACTCGATCCTTGTTTTTTTGTTAAGCTCTTTGGTGATGAGCTACTACTTGGGGCTTAAGTAGTTATAAGTACCAATGTTTAGATAAGTGAAGGTGATTGAAAAAAAATTTTAAAATCCGGTATTTTAGCTTTCCGCCACATATAGATTCCCGTAACTTGTCATAATTTGGTATAGGGTGTCACATATAGAGACTAGCAACACACAAATATACGTTTGGAACGCGCCAAGCCAACGCTTTAACTTGTTTTATTAACAATATAATCTTTACACAAAGATCTACTTGTTTTGGAACTACACAATCTATTCTTCATAATACACTTGCTCCCGACTAAAACAAATCCTAAGCTATGATTTTTCTTTGAATTAATCCTCTCAATGATATCAAAGTCAAGTCACAACACAACTTATCTTACTTTGAATCTACCCACCTGAAGATATCAAAAACAAGATAAACAACACCCACCTTCTAATCTTTGTTCTCTTAGCTTCGAAGTTACAACCTCACTATAAAGCTCTAAAGTGTTAGCTGACTTCTACGACCCTCTTAGACTATTTATATCAAAAACCCTAATACCTTGGGTTGGAGAATCTCCTAAGAGAATAAACTTGCTCTTCAAGTTTATCCTTTCCTTAAACGGTGCAAAGAATATCTTCGAGTATATCTTCGCCTCCATCAAAGATCTTCAGCTCCAAGTAAGTTCACACTTTCCTTGAGTTTGCCACATCATCCGCTTCAAATAAGCCATGTCAGCTCCCGCATCCATGTCAGCTTGAGCGTCCTGATGTGATCTGATGCAGCTTACTGATCCAGACAGCCAGCTGATCTAGAATCTGCATCTTCAGTTTATCTTGTGAATTTTAAATATGTGGATTTATCTTTAAATCTATTTTATTCATTACAAGATAAATAGTAATTGAAGTAATTCATTGATTGCGTTAATCCATTAACCATTGCGTTAAATAGACAATCGATGGATCAGACGTGAGGATTGTGGATTATTTTGACGTGATGGCCGGGACCAGCACCGGTGGCCTCATAACGGCGATGTTGACTGCACTGAACAAAGACGGATCGCCTCTTTTAAGCTGCCAAAGAGATTGTTCCATTTTACAAGAACGAGTCAGCTAACATATTTCCACCCAGGTAAACAAATTCACGCTAACATTGTAAGAATACTAGTAATGAAATCTTTCACTTGAGTCTATCCAAACTTAAAAATTAATGTTTAAAATAAAATAAAAATAGTAGTCAATAGGAAAATGACACATGGAGGATGGTATCTACTACTATTGCCACAGTAGTGATAGATACCATCTTCCGTCATTTTTTATTGATTAATTTTTTTATTTTAATGAAATCATTAAATTTTAAATTTTGAGATTCGCAAATGAGAGATTACCATTGGAAATACTTACTTAAAAGTTAAAACAGCTTTAATAACTTTGGAAATTATAAGTTTTTCTTAAAAAGTATGATATTTTTAAAAACCAAACTAAAAACTAAAAAATGGTATTTCCAAAAAAAAAAACCGATAAATTGAATTTTGTTATATTATTTTATATAGCCATAGTCAACACATAAAGCATATGAGAAATTTTGGAAAATGCCTTTTTTGGGAACCTCGTTTTTAAAAATATCATGAAGAGAAGCTTTTTTCAAATACCATTTTAGGTAACATGTCTTATAAAAAGATATTAGAATATATATAACATTTTATAACTACCTTATAAATTCTTTTAAACTTTTATAAACTATCTAATAAAGCGTCTCAAAATTAGGATTTTTGAAAATGGACAGCATATCATAGCATTTTTGTAGTATTGTTACTGTGTCCTCACATGAATTGAAGCTCCATATTGTTGGGAAAAAAAAAGAAGTTGAGAAATAATAGTGATATTAATTATAGTTCTTGTTGTTTGTAAAAATGCAGCAAGTGGATATTCTCGTTTCTTAAGGGTTTGTGGGGTCCAAAGTACGACGGAAAGGATCTGCGAAGTATATTAAGGGAGCTTCTTAAAGAGACAAGACTTCACGACACACTCGCAAACATTGTTATACCTACCTTTGACATCATGAAATTTACACCTACCATCTTCTCCTCTTACCAGGTTTCTATCCATCGTACGTTCTTCTTAACATAGAGACTGAAATCTTGAACGAGTTGATCTAATTTAACAGTTTTGTTACGTGTTCTTGAAGGAGTTGGTTGATCATAGCTTGAACGTGAAGTTATCAGATATATGCATTGGGACATCGGCTGCTCCTACTTACCTTCCTCCTCATTACTTCAGCAATGAGGATATTCAAGGAAACATGTCGCAGTTTAACCTCATCGATGGCGGTGTTACTGCTAATGACCCAGTAAAACATAATCCTCAGACCATTTTATGGACACTTTGTTTTTTGCCGGAAATCAAAAGAGATCGTTAACTAATTCCTCGTATGTTTTGTGTTTGGTTGTTTGTAGACTCTGGTAGCCATGACTGCTGTGTCTAGGGAGACTGTCATGAAAAATCCTGATATGGATGGGTTTGAGCCCTTAGGTTATGACAAGTATCTCCTGATATCGGTAGGGACAGGATCGCCAAAAACTGTACAGTACAGCGCAATAAAAGCTTCAAAATGGGGACTCAGAAACTAGATGCTAAACATCAGTCGTAATTCGAATCCATTATTAGACACTATCTTCGAATCAAGCCGGGACATGGTCCAGTACCACACTTCTGTTATGTTTAAAGCCGTCAAGTCCGAGGATAACTATCTTAAAATCGACGTAAAATTAAGCTTTAGTTAAATACTTATATGTGTGATCAATGATTTCATCTACGTGACTTTTGATATGATGGAAAATTTATCTCAGGTTGATACAATGGAAAAGGATGATGCCTCTATTGATAATGCGGCCAAGGAGAACTTAGACAAACTAGAGGAGATTGGAAATGACTTACTGAAAGCAAATGTGGTGCGTATGAACCTCGATACTAGCAAATATGAACCTATTCCTGAAGAGGTCTCCAACTCTCAAGAACTGGAGAGGTGATTAAAATTTTTCTCAAATCTTGTTGATGGGTTTCTTGGATAGCTATCAATCTCATCGTTTGATTATTTTGTTCATGCAGGTTTGCAAAAATCCTTTCGGGTGAAATGGAGTTAAGGAAGCAGAGATACAAGGCGATGATTGATGATTCGTCAAACTGATAGATCGATGATTTGTCAAAAAAGATTCATCAAGACAGTCTTCTTTGTTTGTGTTTTTTTTCTCTTGCTCGGCAAATTCTCTTGACGCCTTTGCTGATTTTTCTTCTTCTGTAATTTTGTTTTGAAAACGTGATTGGAAAAGCAGCGCACTCGTGATACGAATGTACTATAGAGACTAAATATTGCATAATCTTATTAAAAAAACCTGACATTCTATCATCTTGTTTGCGAGGACATTCTTCATAACCCATATTAGAGGTTCCATCTCAGAGTAAAGCAGTGAAGAGTTTTTCAATGCTCTTATCCCATGCAAGAAAATTCATCCTAGACCATATGTGGGATCATAAGATTTCCACGAGCCATCAATTTGACACTTTACAAACTGAGAAGTCATCTCTCATTAAACGGATTCTTTCCTCAATATATATCCTTATCTGGCCTAATTTGAGCTACGTCCCAAGCTAAATGATCCCTAATAGAATGATTTAAGATATCTAAGGTTATCGGCGTGGTTCTGTGGAACACTTTCTAATTCTTATATTTCCAAGTTTCCATATATAAAAACCATAAAATCTATGTGAAAATGTCATATTTTTCTCTATCTTTTATCCGGACAGTATATATTCGCCAAAAGAGGAATATCATGTTTGTGTAAATCGAGCTCGAAGCAACCAGAGATAACTACCAGTGGTGGTCCAATATATTTGAAGGTTTTGTGCTATTAATTTTTTTTTCCAATATATTTGAAGGTTTTGTGCTATTAATTTTTTTTTTATCCTATAAATAACCCACAAATTTTGGATCCTGGCAAATGTTCCATTTGCTCACCCCATGTCTAAAATTTTAATTTCATAAGTTTCTTTGCAAACAGTTCTTTAAACAAGGCGTGAATTTTAAATTAATGTGTAGTTGATTCAGAAAAAAGAAACTTCAAAATCCGTATTGAATTCTACTAGATTAGATCCATATTGATAGGGAATTTAAACCAAGTTAGTTACTAGATTTACCGGTCCGACCATGGTTTGTCGATAAGTCAAAATTGAAAATTCCGTAAGTAAAAAAAACAACGAGGGTGTCAGAAACGTAATATAGTGTTATGTCTAAGGGTATTTTGGTAAACTAACTAACCCTCGGGAAAAAAATTTCTGTCTTGAAGGCAAAGCTTTCTTCTATACCTTCTCTCTTCTCTCACATTCTAAACAGATCACACAACCAAAAAAGTTGAACTCTCGATTTCAGAAGAAAGGGTTTTTGCTTAGTGAATCTTAGCCGAGAAAACGATGAGCAGAGGAAGTGGCGCTGGTTACGATCGTCACATCACTATCTTCTCACCGGAAGGTCGTCTCTTCCAAGTTGGTCAGTACTCGATTTCCTCAAAGCTTCTTTCTCTCGATTTCCCTCCATTTTTAGCTTGAGAAATTGATTTATTGGTTACGGATTTTGTAGAGTATGCATTCAAAGCTGTGAAAGCAGCTGGAATCACATCGATCGGTGTTAGAGGAAAAGATTCAGTATGCGTCGTTACGCAGAAGAAAGTTCCGGTGAGTTCTTTGACTCCTTAGGGTTTTGAAAATCAAAGTGCGAAGCTTGTATTTAGGTTTAAGATCGATGCGTTTAGGTTTGATTTTTTGATGTTTTTTATTCGATTTCAGAATTAGGGATTTATCAGATTTGAGAAATTTTAGCTGAGACTTTTTTTTTTAATGTTTTTATGATTTGTGCAGGACAAGCTTCTAGATCAGTCAAGTGTATCTCATCTTTTCCCTGTTACTAAGTACCTTGGATTGTTAGCCACTGGCATGACAGGTTTGTATCACAATGTTGTATTGTTGGTTAACGAACTCGATTATGTTGTTATCTACTTATATATCTACCCTTCAATGGGATTGTAGCTGATGCAAGGTCCTTGGTTCAGCAAGCAAGGAATGAAGCAGCTGAGTTTAGGTTCCAATATGGTTATGAGATGCCTGCAGACATTCTTGCTAAATGGTATACTTGGAAACTTTATATTTCATTGGTTTGGTTCTTTGTTAATTGAATAAGTTATCACTCTATCTGCCTCTACATTTGTGAAGTATGTAACTGAAAGTTACTAATCATGAACCATTGGGCTGACACAGGATTGCAGATAAGTCACAGGTCTACACTCAACATGCTTACATGAGACCTCTTGGTGTAGGCAAGTTTGCAATCTCTTATCTATAAGTTTATTTGTGTTTTTCTGTGTCGTTTACTCATGGTTATTGTTAGTTGGATATAGATATATTGTATTCTCATTTTTGTTTTTTTTGTCTTTCTGAAGTTGCCATGGTTCTGGGTATTGATGAAGAGAGAGGACCTCTACTTTACAAGTGTGACCCTGCTGGGCATTTTTACGGTCACAAGGTAATACCACTCTACTTGTTATGATTCATAAGAATCGGCTTCCTATCTTACACACATATTGATAGAGACTAAGACTGCTGCCTTTGGTAACATTGGAAGAAACACCTCAGGCTGCAAGCCTGTGGGGAAATTGTATTACTGCTTTCTTGCATCAACCTTGTTTAACTAGTGACTATACTGAGTAAAGCTATCAATGTTTATATTATTCTCTTGTACCCTTACATATCTTATCTGTTTATTAAGAGTTAGGAGATGAGTTTTATACTGGTTGGCCGTGGAGGTGAAACAAAAATTGTTACACATTGCAAACCTATTAAATGATCTAGTTTCATACCATGGTACATATGTTACTTCTGGACCTTGTACCCACGATCTTAGGAGGCTACAATGTAGAATGTTATTATTCCATGGAATCAGAGGGTTTTCTTATATAGTGTCTTGACTAATAAGTAAGAAAATATATGATGCAGGCAACTAGTGCTGGTATGAAAGAACAAGAAGCAGTGAATTTCTTGGAGAAGAAAATGAAAGAAAACCCTGCCTTCACATATGATGAAACAGTTCAGGTAAATTATGAAAAATCGTCCTTTATTTCCTCGTTCACCACAGTTGTAGTCATGAAGCAGCATTTGTTTGTCTATCTGTGGCGTAGAGTGATCATTTACTATTTTCATTTGCATACACCTTGAAAAGCTTTATTTTTTTTATAGTAGTTTTAAAAATTGTAGGAATGCGCAAAGCACAAAGGTTCTAAAACAAACTGGCTTAGAATATCTGACTTTTGAGTTATCGTATTTGTGTAGACTGCCATATCCGCTCTTCAATCTGTTCTTCAAGAAGACTTCAAGGCAACTGAGATTGAGGTATATTTTCCACTCTCTTTATATACTCCTTTTGTATATATGTTGGTCAGAGTTGTATCATGGTTAGGAATAATATTTCTGCACGTGAATGTCATGTGAATATTTATACTGGCCATTGTTGTTTTGGCAGGTGGGAGTTGTGAGAGCCGATGACCCTCTCTTCCGTTCCCTGAAAACGGAGGAGATCGACGAGCATTTGACGGCCATTAGTGAACGTGACTGATCACTTTTCACTGTAACAACATTAAATCAGACTTTGCATCTCTCCCTTTTGTTTCAGATTTTCAGAGAAACTTGTTTCCATCAGTCTTATGAATCGTGTAGTTTCCATTTGAATCATCGCCTTCCTCATAATAGGAGCTGCATGTAAGGGTGTCAAATTAAGTTCAAATGGTTAAAGAAATGAGTTAAGCTTTTGAATTTTAAAAGGCAAAAAAGAAAGAGGACTTTGCTAGGCACTCTTCGGTCGTCTTGGCTAAATAAACAAGATTATCTGGGCAATGATTCAGATTCAAAGTATTTCTATAAACACAACATATCTTTATATGTTTTTGAGGGGGAATTTATTCTGTAAGTATCTCTAGAATTGGGTAATCTGCAAAATCTTGGACCTTTAAATCTTTCACATAATCATCCGGAAGGTTACAATCTTTGTCTACTTTAGTTCAAAGGGACAATCATTTTTCAAGAGCCATTCAACCGATCTTGGCATAGCTTGAACTTAGTGTGAATGGATTCATGGGCGAGAATCCAGCCGACCCCTGGGTTATCTTATAAAATCTTGTACGTATCAACAAATCATACAAGAGGTTGATAAGGTCTTTATCAGTTCATAGATCCTTACACCACAAGAAAACACTGAAATTCCGACCGGTTTTTAGTCCGAAAAAAGATTGTTGGAATTTAATCGGAAAAAGAGCGTCAGAATTTAGTCAGTAACTTTTCAACAAAAATTCGACCACAGCAAACATTGATCTGTCAAAATTTGGTCGGAATTTTACCATCTAATTTTCGACTATTGTCAGAAATTTGTTCGAAAATTTCTGACTACAGGTTTAAGTATTACTCGGAAATTGGTCACAAAAATGATTTTATAAAAAAAATAAAAATATTAATTATACATAACTATTAAAAATCTTAGAACAAATAAAAAGACAATTTCATAAAAACATTAATTATACAAATGAAATGAAATGATACTCTTAATTTTTCACACAAATTAAGAGTAGGTAATTTCTGTTTTGCGATCAAATAAGTTTCTCTCTCTAATTAATAAATTAAAATAATAGGGGCAAAATAATATTTAATTTAAAAATTTGCATAGAAAACATCAAATGACATTCTTTGTGAAACACTCACGGCGAGAAACCCGAGAAAGGAACCTCCACAGCCTATGACGAGGAATGAGAGAGAGGAACCCGACTTCACACTCACGACGATCGCTGGACTCCAACCGAAAAATTGATCCAAAGTCGATGATCTCCACTACCGCGACACCACTCTTCTCTTCTCTCTTTACTCGATGGAAGCGGCGACTTCAAAGAGAAATAGGGTTTTTATTATTTAAATTTCTCTTAAGCCCTCCAAACTTACTAATCTTTTCACTTCATCCCCAAAACTTTCTGTTCTTCACATATCGACCCCACAACTTCTGATTTTATCAAATTAAGCCATCACAATTTTCTGATTCAACAGAAACAACCCCAAACTTTTCGATTCTCCATTTTGACACCCCAGATTTTTATTTGATTAAATAAAATCTGAAAAACTCAGCTCCTTAATTCCAAAAATAAATTCAACTTCCCGTTTCTGGGATACGGATGTTACAATTCTCTCCCACTAACATAGATTCATCCTCGAATCTAACATCCAAGCGAACATCCGCAGCATAGCACAACCGCTATTCTACTCAGCATAGTCTCATGACCATAACGTTTACGGCATAGCCTTTCGGCTAATCATCCAACACTGCTTTGTCTATACTTAGTTCAAATACTCCCGGAATATACCCCAAGACCCCACTTGGTTTGAAAACTACACCTACCGGATCTCCGGAACAGCTCAGCGCAGTAAAAATGATAAGCATCTCGGAGTCCAGCATGACCCGATCAGCAAGTCTAACAAGATCCTAAGATCTCTAGTGGCTTACCGAGATAGCATCAGGAATCACATAGAAACCCGACCGGTAACCACTACACAGCGATAAGATTCCACGGCACGGACCCCATCAAATAGCATTAGGACGAGTCCTAATCAGCCAAACCAAGTACTAGGATCAGCACGGCACGATCCTCACATCAAACTAAGTATGAACAACTCCACAGCACCGCATATTCAACAAAAACTCTGCTTTATTATTGATTAAAAGATAAAACCGTACATCGTTATAAGTTTCAGCAAAAACTAAACGAGTACAACATCTTAAACAGTAAGAAAATACAACAACTCCGCAAAACAATACTGGAACTCCAGCTAAGTCTCCAGCTTTCCGAACCACTTGGAAAACTTCTGCTTCATCTTCGCTTCTGGTTCCCAAGTCTCCTCCATCGCTCCATTGCAGTCCCACAAGATCTTCATCTCTGGAACTTGCTTCTTCCTAACCAGCCTGACTCTACGGTCAAGTACCTCCAGAGGCCTCGCCTCTACAACCACACTCAGCAGAAGATCAGATAGAATCTCAACTATCACCCGATCATCCTTATGCAGGCACTTCTTCAGCTTCAAAATGTGGAACACCTTATGAAACACCCGCATCGCCTCTGGCAACTCAAACCTATAAGCAATTGGCCCGATACGCTCCAACATCCTAACATGACCCATATACCGAGGACTCAGCTTAGTCTCGGAAATAGACCTGTTTGGACCTCGCAGCATGGTCATCTTGAGATATACCATATTTCCAATATCAAACTCCAACTCTTTTCTACGCTTGTTAGCGTAGCTCTTCTGCATATCTTGTGCCTTCTTCATGTTTAGCTTAACAACACGGATCTTTTTCGTAGTCTCTTGCACAAAATCGGCCCCCAGCAAACTCCTCTCTTCTACTTGAGTTCAGCACATCGGTGTCTTATTTGGTGTACCATAGAGAGCCTCAAATGGTGCAATACCGATACTAGCCTGGTGACTGTTATTGTGTGCAAACTCCGCCAAAATCAAGTGGTCAACCCAATCTCCACCCTAATCCAGCACACACATCCGCAACAAGTCCTCTAATGTCTCGATAGTGCGTTCAGACTGTCCATCCATCTGTGGATGATAAGTTTTACTCATGTGTACCTTAGTGCCATCTCCCTTTGAAAAGCTCTCCAAAACAGCAATGAGAACTTCAGATCCCGATCTGACACTATACTCACTGGTACCCCATGCAGCTTCACAATCTCTCTAACATATCTCCTAGCCAAGACCTCACCTCCATCAGTCTTTCTGATAGCCAGAAAATATGCCGACTTGGTCAATCTATCAACGATGACCCAGATAGCATCTTTGGTTCACGAAACCAGCAGACCAACCACAAAATCCATGGTGATCATGTTCCACTTTCACTCTAGAATGGGTAAACTCTTTAGCAAACCGCTCAGAACCTGATGCTTAGCCTTCACTAACTGGCAGGTATCCCACCCGGTAATCCAGGTGGCGACATCCTTCTTCATTCCTACCCACTGATAATACCGTTTGAGATCATGGTACATCTTGGTAGCTCCTAGATGAATTGAGAACCGACTCTGGTGCGCTTCCCTAAGAATTTCCTGCTTAAGCAAGTCATCCTTCGGTACACACACCCTGCCATGCAGCAATATGGTCCCATTAGTGGAAACCTCATACTCTGACTTCTCTACTCTAGAAGCCGTAATCAACTCCGCATCTAACTTCTTTGCAACCCGATCTTTGCACAGAATATCAGTCTGATTGGCCGCTTTTAACCCCAGTGACTCGGACTTCTCAGATACAGCACACAACCGCAAGGCACTCACCATGCCCACAAGAGTCTCTGTATCTCTTTCTGTATCCGAGATCATTCACCTTCAGCTCAAGGCATCAGCTATGAGATTAGCTTTACCGGGATGGTAAGCTATCTCCAGATCATAATCTGTAACCAACTCCATCCAGCGCCTCTGCCTCAGGTTCAGCTCGGACTGAGTAAAGATGTACTTTAGACTTTTGTGGTCCGTGAACACCTTAACTTTCCCATCATACAGATACGACCTCCAGATCTTCAGAGCAAACACTACTGCTTCCATCTTCAAGTCGTGAGTGGCATAATTGCACTCATGTTTCCTCAACTATCTCAAAGCATAGGCAATCACCCTCCCCTGCTGCATAAGCACACATCCGAGTCCCAGCCTGGACGCATCAGTGTACACAATATACGGCTCATCTGGCTCTGGCAAAGCTAACACCGGCGTGCTAACCAACATCTCTTTGAGCTTCAAAAAGCTCTCTTCACACTGCGGTGACCACACAAAAAGAACATCCTTCCCAGTAAGTTTAGTCATAGATTGAGCCATGCTGGCAAAACCTTTAACAAACCTCTGGTTATAACCAGCCAGTCCAAAGAATCTACGAATCTCCGTCGCACTCCTCGGTCTCGGCCACTCCTCTATTACCCGAATCTTCTCCGGGTCCACAACCACTCTGCTCTCTGAGACAACATGACCCAAAAAACCCATCTTCCGCTGCCAGAAACTGCACTTGCTCAGCTTAGCAAACAATATGATAAAGGTGTAAAAGAAGATGATGTAAATGTAAGATTAGTTAAAGTGTTGTATTATGTAATGTTTATATTTTATGGGTTTTAAAAAATTAATATGAATTGTTTAATGTTTTATAGATTTTTAAAGTAAATAAATTTAAATTAATTGATTTTTTATATAAAATTAATAATTGTTCATAAATGTTGAAGTGTTTTGAAATTGCTGATGTGCATGCATAATAGAAAAGAGAAGAGAAGCTGATGTGTCTAACCGGAAGAGAGTTCATTTTCTCATTATATATATACTAGATGAGTACTCATGCGATGTGTGGGTTTTTATTTTGTCAAAATGTATCTCGAACACGTGCTTAACATTTTTGAAAACACACATATTTCTCTACATATTTATATATGTCATGGAGTACAATTCAAAATAATATGGCATGTGAATCTTGTTAGAAAATAAATTGGTAGTCTAGGGATAATTAAATCAACTGCATTTGCAATCCAAATTAAAATAGTCATTAGTAACCATATGATTTTTAGATACAATAGAATCATATAATTTCTATTTACCTATTATATAGATCATTCGAGATTAATTTGGTTTATTAATTACCAAAAAGAAACAAAAAAATTAAAGAAAATTTGGAATCATGAAAGAGAAGAAGAAGATGAATGATTTCTTATTTTAATGATATATTTTTATCGATAAAAATAAATTAATATATCATTAAATAAGTGTTGAATATGCGGGATTTTTTTTTCTCAAATATAAGATAAGTTCAAGTCTCGTATTATGTAATGTTTATACTTTATGGTTTTAAAAAAATAAATTTTTATTATTTAATCTTTAATGATCTTTAAAGTAATTAAATTGAGTTAATTGATTTGTGAAGAATCAATAGTTTGATGAGGTGATTAAAAATTGCTGATGTGGCTGTAGATTAAGAGAGGGAAGAAAACCTGATATGTTGACGTTGGAGAATCTCACTTTAACCTTTATATATAAGATGATTTTTAACATTATATATATATATATAATTATAATTATAAAAAATTAGCTCCGGGCCGTCGCTAAGAAACAACATTTCGATTTGCTTTAATGATTGTATTAATCTAGCCCCGGGCCCGAAGATTCGAGGAACATATTGCATTAATGATAACATCGAGTCTCTAACCTATACAAGGAACAACCTACTTAGGCTCAGTATAGCAAACATAAATGTTCATATGTTATTCAGAAAGTGATGAGTAGATCAACAACGTGTAGATTCACCATAGATATAATCAAGAACCGCGATTACTCCAAAAACAAAAGCTTTATCTACACTTGCTTTTACCACAACCTTATATATATCTCTGCTTCCAATCCATTCTCTTATCTCAGCAATGACATTTCCGGTTGAATCAATGATGCTACAATCTCTATCCGGGAAATACCCTCTCACATCAAAGTAGCAATTCCCTGGTTGGACCGAGATGCGAATTGAACCAGTTATAGAGAAGCAAGAGTGTTTGGGATCCCTCAATGTGAAAACCGGTTGAGGGCTTCCTTGGTAGTCGTAACTATAACCTCTCCATTTGTTATGAATGCTTAGAGCCTGCACCATTCCTCCCTGTACCACACAATCCGTGATTCCACAAACCACTCATATAAACATTTTCTCTTCCAAAGGAATATATATAAATATTTAAAAGGTTGCTTTAAATTGACGCACTTTTTTATATATTTTTGGTTAAAGGCGCACCACTTCTTTAACATACTGATTAATGATTAATGTATATCCACATATCTACTTTGCTATTGATAGGGAATTTCAGTGCTTATGTTTCATATATTAGACATTCGGGTTTAGGTTTTTTTTTTCCAGGTTTTTGATATTTCGGTACTAGGAATCTAGGATACATCTGGGTATTTTCGAATTTTGGTTTGGATTAGGTTTGCTTTCATCCGGATTCGGATATCCGGTATATCAAAACGAAAAACAAAAAACTGAAAATTAGGTTAAATTTGAATAAAATTTGGTTAAATTTTTTCAAATATAACTAAAAGTTTTCGGATGTTATGGTTATTTTGGTTAAAAATAAATGATATATTCAGAGTATTTTTATGTGATATATTCGAGTTTATAATTGTAATTTTGGTAATTATGTTATATCATACCTAAATATAATTAATATTTTTTTGTATATCAGATATTTCGGATATCCATTCGATTCTCGGTTTTGTTAAGGTTCGGTTATGGTTCTTCGGATATAGAAATCTAGTATTCGTCTAGCAGTTTTTCGGATATATAAATCTAGGATTCATTCAAATATTTTGTTGGTTCTGATTCGATTCAGTAATTAACTCTTCGGATATAGAAATCTAGTATTCGTCTAGCAGTTTTTCGGATATATAAATCTAGGATTCATTCAAATATTTTGTTGGTTCTGATTCGATTCAGTAATTAACTCTTTTTTGGAATTGGTTCTAGTTCGATTCTTTGGTTCCGAGTATTAATTTGGCCATGCCTATCTAAGATCTTTAATGGCTTTTATAAATATTAAATCATTATTCACTAGCTTAGTCGTTGTTTAGATTAGCTCATTTCACCTTTTTTATGAAAGCTTATTAAAATACCATAGAAGATTTATTTTCTAATATTTAGAAAAATAAACTTGTATATGTCAAGTTGATCTAGAATCGAGATTTTCATAAGAAAAATTTGAAAGTTTATGATTACAAATTTGGAATAATGATATGATTTGATTAGGACAATTTTTTTAAAAAAACTTACCTTTTTGTGGATAAGAAGCAAATCATCCCCATCACCATCTCTAAGAACTAACTCTCCTCTAGTGCCAAGAACTCCACAACCGTCGATCTTGAAAACAACCTTCTCTTTGCGATCTGTCACCACAAAGCCGCCGCCGTTAACCACATGTGGCCGCCGTCTCACAATCATCACCTCCTCCGTCGAGGAATAATGCAACTTGCTCACCAGTACTGCTTTCATCTTTTATCAACTAACAAACTAAACTCTTGGATTCTCCTTGTATATATAAATAGACGTATGAGTTACTTTTTAGATTTAATTACTTGACTCTAAAGAAAGCAAAAAGAAGAAGAATTGGTCCACTAATTTACTAGTTTTTCAAATGTTCGGCGACGTAAGTTTGACTTATAAGCACCACGTGCCACGTCTCAACTTTTTTGGTACTAATTACTAGTAAGTCTCAAAATAATACTCAATTATTCAAATATTAATTCATCTTTAAGTAATAATTTACAGATTTTCAAGGAGTTTAGTTATATAAAAATGATGTAAATCTGTTAAAATTCTTATTAGTGAAATGCGAATTCGTGTGGGAGATTGATTACTTGTGAAGGCGAAGGACGGTTGTGCGCAAGTCAAAATCCACTTTTTCATCTTCTTTTATTCTCTCTTACCCATTTCTGAATAAATAGCTTACTTTCATAGTAAGAAAAATCACCCTTTTAATTCATTTTACAATTTTGCAGATAAATTTCATATTAGGAAATGAAATATATTTAAATTTTTGATTGAAACTTTATTTCCTTACTGTCAAATGTCAACTTATGCTGGACGAATACAAATATACTTCTAAACTTTTAAGAATATTTAGAAGAAGAAAATTAAAAAAAAAAAAAAAAGAGTTTTACGAATCTTGCGGGCCGGGACAGGTTCTTCCGTGGAAAAAAAAGGTTCATCCACAGGTGAGATTTAATTTGTTTAACTAAACATAGACGAAATACTCCGAACCAATCCAAAAAATGAAACTGAATAAATATATAAACTGATCCTAAAGTTTTATATTTGAAAAGATAGTGTTGGTATCGGTTTTAACATCCTACATTAGACTTGACCACAATCAAGATCGACTTCTCTGAAATCCCAATTGAATTAGTCCATGAAAATATAAACTGATTTAATCGACTCAGAAAAAAAAATCAACTCGGAAAAAAAGTTTTGACGAAAAGGAACCCTACTTCAAGAAGGAAAATGAAGCTCTAAAGCTTTTCAAATTACTATAAGTAAATAATTGCCCTCCTCTTTACAAGACATAGAATAATCCATGCACAAATGAACTTATTCATTCACATTATCAAAAAAGACATCTCAAAGCACATCCACAATTTCTATGAACTACGAATAACTTTATCCCTTCTCAAATGTATGTAGGCAGCATTTCTCAAGGTGAAGTTATAACATCAAAATCCTTATTGAACTTCTATGACTCAACAATTGGCGCCGCCTGTGAGGATTCTTACAACAAAAGTCCAAAGCTCAAGCATAACAATTGACAAAGCCTAACCACCTCATGGCAAGGCGATTTCCCAAAGGAGTATAATGACTGATGTGGTGTTCTATCTATCCATGGAAAGCCCCAAGAATCACTTTTCCATAGAAACTGACATTGCTTCAATGCGAGCTGCCTTTCAAGAGTTATCACCGTTTTTCTGCATCAGGCGCACTCTATCCGAAACTCTAGAGAGCATATCTAACCCGCTTCTTTTCGAAGCAATTTCCTGACGGAGTTCAACAAACTAAGAGAATATCGACATATCCACATATTTCTCCGAATGTCATATTTCCAAAAAATCTAACCTAACTTCAGTCCGAGTTATCTGCCGAGAGTTATTGCTATGTTTCTCCATCAGATGCATTATGTCAAAACCCCTAGAGAACATATCCAAGCAGCCTCTTTCGAGGTGATTTCCTGGCAGAAGGCCCCAAGAGTCATATTTACATTAAATCCAACCATGCCTCAATCGGAGCTGTCTTCCGAGATTTATCACCATTTTTCTATAATAGATGAACTCCGTCCAAAACCATGAAACACATATCCAAGCCGCCTCCTTGCGAAGATATTTCTCTATGGAGTTCTACGAACCAGGAGAATATAAACCTATCTATAGATTTTCCCGAGAGTCATCTTTCTAGAGAACCCAACACCGCCTCAATCGGGGATGGTTGATGAAAGTTATCGCCATTATCTTAAAAGATGCACAATCTACTCGAAGCACTATAATGCAGTCTGTCGCTGTCAGATCGGCCAATGTCGGGATCAATTTTTCAGTGAACCACAAGGAACCACGTGACGATTTACATATCAACGGAAAATCCTGAGGCTTATATTTCTACTGACATCCATGCATCTACCGATAAGAACATCTTCTCCGCCTATCAAACAACATCAAACCTCACCTAATTCAATCTCCACAAACTCATCAGCTCCAAAATTTAGAATCAGTTTATCAAAACTACTTTCTAAAGTCGAACTTGAAATTTAACAACTTGTGGTGTGGTGATCAAAGTCAAAGGGGAAGAAGAAAAAGAATATATCAAGTGACAACTGGGGCCGAATGAATTTTTGCAAAAAGAACGATCAAGACGCCGTTTACTGAGCTAAAAGAAGAAGATGATGGTTCTTCGATTGTGTATATCAGAGCACTCACAACAAACAAGTATCAATGAAGAGAAAGGAGAAGAAAGAGAAAGTAAATAAAACCAATGGAGTAAAAACAGTGTGGAAAAAGCAAATTTGGAGGCTCTTCAGCGCCAGAATTCATACCAAACATGCAAGAAAAATATACCAGCACGATCGCCATCAACTCAGGAGTCCATAGCAACTGACAGAGCTTTATTGGGAGTTAAACTCAAAAAATTATTAATGCTGCTTCCTGCCAAAGAAACAACAGAAATTGTCTTCATTATGTGCTGTCTTAACCCATAATCAGTATGTGACTAGAGGTTTTCCAAGACAATTTCCCGATGATCTAGAAAGATTTACAGTTCTATCAAGGAGTCAATGAAAGGATCTTGATGCAAGGATCCATTCCGATTGACATCTTATCAATCCAAGTTACCATCTATATGTGACTCTCCTTGAAAGTTCGCCCCAAATCATCTAAACCTGCAGAAAAGCAGAAAACTGGTATATTGCAGCATCTTCAAAAGAACGTGGAGCACTTATCTGAAGTCTTATCTGGCTCAAAATTGGTAGAGTTTTATGGTATTAATGGCTACATATTCAACTGTGGGATAAGAATTAACGGTTCAAGATATACATGCATCTCTAAGCCAGCTCAAAAAAGTGTTTTAAACCAAGCAACATCATCTCCGTCTCTGTTTCAGTGACTTCTCCCACCAAGATAAGTTTTTATAATCATTATTCACCTTTTCTTCACAATTATTCTAGACACACATGGATTTTGCTAGTGTATCTACACTGAGCCTTGCATATCTCTAACCAAGCATCAAGCCTCGCGTATATGTCAACCGAGCTCAGCCTCATCTTCTATGTAAACCGAGCTCAGCCTTATCTTTTATGAAAACCGAGCTAAGACTTGTCTTCGATGTAAACAGAGCCCAGTCTTGCCTTTAGTATAAACCAAGCTCAGTTTCTACCTCTATGTAAACCGAGCTTAACCTCGTCTTCTATGTAAAACAAACTCAGTCTCGTCTTGTATGTATGCCGAACTCAAAGACTTGCATTACTTTTTAAAGCAATAAATCGTCATCCAAAACTTAAATTTATCTAAGGTAAGCCATGAGACGTTCCACCCTGAGGATAAAACTGTACCAATTTTCGCCATTTGCCCAGTTTTTGCATAGTATAATAATTGCTTGTATTTAATACAAACAAAATCAGTCTCGCAGTGTAACCCAACCTCGTTGCATTATAAGCTGATCTCCTCAACACAGTGTAAGCTGACCTCGTCGCACCATAAGCCCATCTCCTCAACGTAGTGTAAGCCACCTCGTCGTATTATTAGCCGATCTCCTCAATGCAGTGTAAGTAGACCTCGTCGCATCATAAGCCGATCTCCTCAACGCAGTGAAAGCTAACCTCGTCATCGCATCATAAGTCAATATCCTCAACGCAGTGTAAGCCGATCTCAACGTCGCATCGTAAGCCGAACTCAGCTTCGCATCATAAGTCGATCATGAGATCATCAAGAAATCCAAGCTCAGTCTCGCATCATTAAAAAAATCTCAAAGCCAAAGTGTTTGCAATTATACAAAAATAAATTATATAAGCCGAGCTCTACGCTTGCATCCACCGCTACATTATTCAAGAAGTCAAGCTCCACGCCCACAATTAGGAGTAAAATTCAAAGGATCCTCTAGACTACTTATCTCCCAAGTAATCAAAATGGCTCATCGCACTCATTTCTTCGACATCAAATATTCATCTCTTGGACATCATTTCTTTAGACGGGTAAGTCGAACTGCAGATCGCACCTAGTATAGAGTAATCGATCAAGTCTTTAAAGTCAAACTCCGCCTCGCATTAGTTTTTTAAAGTTGAGTTTCACCTCGCATTGGTTTATCAAGTCGAGTTACACCTCGTATTGTTTTTTTAAAGTTAAGTTGCAACTCGCATCAAGTATCTACATCGCCTACATCCTCACGTCATCAAAGCCAAGATCAACCTTGCGTTAAGTCTTTAAGCCGAGCTTAGCCTCGCATCAAATCCTTAAGGCAAACTCAGGCTCCCATCAAGTCACAAAGTCAAGTTCAAACCCCACATAAAGTGAGCTAAATTTACATCAGGTCAGCTTCTCTTACTTCGTCAAAACTCAACATTCGTTCTAACAAACTGGAGGGAGGGGGGAACTAACTGTTGGTATCGGGTTTAGTATCCTACATTATATCTGATCCAAATCAAGACTGACTTCCTCAAATCCCAATCTATTTGGCCCATGAAGACTTTAACCGACTTAATCGACTAAAAAACGAAAATCAACTCGAAAAAGAAAAGATTGGACGAAAAAGAAACTCTAATTCTAGAAGGAAAATAAAGCCATAAACTTCTTTAAATCAATATAAATAAAGAGGTTCCCTCCTCTTCATAAGACATCGAATAATCTACGCATAAATGGACTCATTCATTTACATTATCAAAAAAAAAAACTCAAAACACATCCACAAATTTTTATAAACTACAAATGACTTATCTCTTTTTAAGGTACGTCTATAACATCAAAAACCCTAACATAGCATTTATAACATCAAAAAGCCTAATTGAACTTTTATCGTTCAACGGATAGAACAATATCCGAAAGAACCGATATATCCAAAAAATTATACTCCCTTCGTTTCAAAATATAAGACGTTTTAGAAGTTTTGTTGTGTTTCAAAATATAAGGTGTTCTCATATTTCGATGTAACTTTTTACTTTATTGAATATTGTGTGACCAATAATAATTTACAGTTTTTTTTATGATTGATTAAATTGTTTTTGTTTATATATTAAATAATATTTTTTAAAAATAAAAATAATTTCTTAATATGCATGTTTTAAACCAGAACATTTTATATTTTGAAACCGAAGGAGTAATATTTTAGGTACATGACCGAATACCATAATTCCATGCCTATTTATAACCTTCAATATATAATGCCACGTCGATGCATATACTATGTATTTTCATAAATTCTCTGTCAACATAGAAGTTCCAACCGTTACAGACTCATAATATGTCATCAGTACTTGTCAGCTTCACGTGATTTTGCATTGAACGCATGCCCTCAACTTTATCTAGACACTTGAGTGATGTCACATTACTTTTCTTGTTGCATATTAAAAAAAAACTATTACATCAACTTGAAGCAATCAATACATAAAACACCAACGTTCTTTTCATGAACAACATTTTCTTCTACCATCCCGAACTTTTTTTGGGATGCTTTCACCTACACACTCATACCAAACAAAACCAAACACCAAACAAGAACGCTTCAGATTGCTTATGGCTCAGGATGGGTTTTGGTTTAGCCGGCCTAAACCCAATCATCTAGCAACTCGAAATAAACTTAAAAAGAGAACATCACTAAGGATGTTTAGAATCGTGTCTTTTATCAAAACCGGTTCCAAGAGAATGCGACGGGACTTCTTACTTCGTGTTGCAGATTACTCCAAGTAATGGAACCAAACTCAGCCTTGTTCGTCATACTCACTCCCTTCTTGCTAACAAACGTAACCGTGTACCTCTTCTTCTCTCCAACGCTTCTAAACACAAGCTTCATTGGTTTAACCGAGATCCCAGCACTCGGTGCTCCATTAACTGTCACTTTATAAACCGAGCTTGCTGCACCCACATTAGTTACCTCCCGGGTGTACCGCACAACCCTTCTGGTCCCAAACAAAACCGAGAAACTCGGGTAGTTGAGCTGACCAGGATCAGAGAATTTCTTTGAGCAGTTAACAGGTCGCTTCACAACAGCAACAATATGATCTACTGTGTAGTCTAGAGAGCACAAGAACCTAATGTATTCCTCGGTTGAAATGTCGTAGACAAGACCCGGTGAGAGAGCCTTTTGAGGGTCTACATGGCCTGAGCCATGAGCATGTGGATTCGAGAGGCTGTTGTCTGCAGCATCATGGAGAGGAGCGTTGGTATTGTCAAGAACGTAAGCTGTAGTCATGAGAGCCGATTTAATAGCACTTGGACTCCAATCAGGGTGAGCTGCTTTTAAAAGACCGCCTAAACCACTAATGTGTGGGCATGACATTGACGTACCTAACAAGAATCAAAACAAAAACAATATAATCAATCATTTGAACCCGCAACCAAAACAAAGTTTTCGATATCGAAATAGTAATACCTGACATGATGTTGAACTGGGTCCGCCTCGAGTCATTCTCAAGACCAGTAGGACCAATAGCATCAGACCAACCAGCCAAAATATTAACACCAGGACCAATAACATCAGGTTTCAAAATCTCAGGAGTAACAGTATTAGGACCTCTTGAGCTAAACGCCGCAACAACAGGAGATGGTCTAACATCAAGAACCGTTCCTTTAAAGACAAGAACAGCCGTTGGATTCGAATCTGACTTAACATACTCCCTAAGTAAATCACCAGTCTTCTTCCCAACGGCAATAGCCGGAAGCAAATGACTATCAGCCACAAGCTCTTCACCGCTCGATGCAGTATTCGCCATTATCATACCTAAACCACCAGCATCTCTAACAACAGCTCCTTTCTCAACTCTAGCATTAACACCTCTATCACAAACCACAATTTTCCCACGAATCAAAGCCGGTTCAAGCGAGCCAGGTAAACAAAGATTACTAGAACTACTATTCCCTTTATTATAAACCATTTCAACCGGTTTAGTTCCCATTCCTTCACCACTATAAAGCGAAACGCCAATTAAACGTTTACCATTTCCAAGATTCGCAAACGCCGGAAAATCACGATCTAGGGTTCCGGCACCAACCGTCATAACCCACGGCGCTACGTTAGCAACGGAAGCTCTCGTCGGACCACTATTTCCAGCTGAGCAAGATACAAACACACCTCTCTCCATAGCTGAAAATGATCCAATCGCAATCGTATCACGATAATACGGAGCTGAGCCACCACCAAGAGATAACGACAACACATCAACACCGTCAAGTATAGCTCGATCCATGGCGGCGAGAATATCAGATCCGAAACAACCAGTACTCCAACAAACTTTATAAGTAGCTACACGCGCATGAGTCGCCATCCCACGCGCTGTACCATCGGCGTAACCGAGGAAGCTAGCGTTTCTAACGGCGGATCCAGCGGCGGTTGTTGAAGTATGAGTTCCATGTCCGTCAACGTCACGAGGAGAAACAGATTCACGTTTACTCGAAAAACCACCGCCTGAAGCCATTTGAAAGCCTTTAGAGAAGCTACGAGCTCCGATTAGTTTCTTGTTACATAATTTCGAATCAAAATCGGAACCAGATTCACATTCTCCTTTCCATTTAGAAGGAATCTCCGGCATACCGTAATCATCGAAGCTTTTAGATTCCGGCCAAACACCAGTATCTAAAACTCCGATTATAACTCCATTAGAAGCGAAACTTAGTTCTTGACCACCGGTGGAAACACCGAATGCGGAATTGAGTCCGAGAAATTCCGGTGTTCTTGTTGTGTGAAGTTCGTAAACTGGATCTTCGAATACATCGAGGATTGAATCGGAGTTGAGTAGGGTTTCAGCTTCGTTTGAATCGAGGTAAGCGGAGAAGCCATGGAAGGAGGTTGTGTAACTGTAGAGAAGAGAGGACTCTGATTGAGGTTCTGAAGAGAGAGATTGGAGTTGAGAAGTGTACCAATCGTGGTGAGTTAAGAAAGATTCAGGTTTATCGGAGTGTTTAACACGGACGATGTAGGTTTTTTTAGATTGGGCCGCCGTGAGAAGGAGGAAGAAGAAGAGGAGGATAGTGTTTGAGGCCATGAGTGTGTGTGAAGTGTTGAAGAAGAGAGTGAAATGAGTTTAAGGAAGAGAAGATTAGAGAGAAGGGTAGTTTGGGGATTTTATTTAAAATTTAGAAAAAAGCGGCCACGTTAGGGTCGTGTGACCGTTAGAATAATAACGGAAATGCCATCGTCGGTGGTGTTTTCGAAAGACTGTGGGGGAACAGCTGGAAGACACAATACGGGATAAAGGGTAAAAACTCATTGGCTCTGTTTTTTTTTTTTCTTGTGTGGGCCCATTGTTTTATTGGTTTTCTCAACGTTCTTCTGTTCTCTTTCTTTTTCTTTTTTCAACGTTCTTTTGGTGTCGTGTTCTTCTTTTTTTATTGTAGGTTTTATAGATTTAATTATTCCTTTTTTTTTTGTTCACTCATCTTTCATAAATAGAGCCAATTATTATAGGTTTTTGTTAGTAGTGTGTGGACTATTTAACTTTTGTGAATTTAAGTCAAATTTTGATGAAGTTGTTCGAAGGAGAGAAAATCAAAACCATTTTTTTTGTTTATCAGACTGACGTTTTAATTCATTAACAAAACTACGTGATTAATCAGAAAAACCGAGAATGTATTTATCCAAGATTCAAGAAGCTGAATAGAGGGTGTGAAGTCTAGGAAGTATAGAGTTGGCCATAATATATCGCTTGTGTTGGTCGTCGTTTCTCTTGCTTTCGTCCGGGTGGAAGTTGCTGTTGAATCCGGTGACCAGAACCATCTCGTCTAGGTATTTACTACATGAGTATTGTCTCTGTTTCACTTAATTTTCACTTTTCTCTTTTCTCTTTTCTCTTTTCCAGTTCTATTTTCGTTACTTCGTTTTAAACTTGTAAACTATAAATGGATTTTTTTACAAAAAAAAAAAAGAACAAAAAACTATAATAAAACCAAAATTTTGGTTTAAAAGAAAAAAAAAATCCTCATGAAGTAAAGGTCTTGGACATCACAATGATCACATATTTATTTATTTATTATTTTTTTTGGATCACATATATTAGTATTTAAAGGCATTAAATTGCAGAAAGTTTTAGTGTTGGGAGTGGTTAATCTTACTTTTTTCTCCATATAGGTGACTAGTTTGAACTCCAATGCTACAAAACTTTGTAAGTTCCTTTTCAACATTGTATACAATTGTAATTTAATTATAACCAAAATTTTGTTCGCTTTAGGTATAAAATTAAGTTGGACCTGCCCTGATGAGGGCCTTGTACGTGTTACATGGAGTAATGTTGGCAGCATGTAGAGTTTTCTGTGGAATCGAGAAGTCTTTTAGTCATATCATGAGGTGGACATGGAGGAGGTTTTTTTTTAATCCAAATTAAAGGAAAAAAACAGAATTAGATCACTATTAGAATTTGTCTAAAGGGTATACTACAAACAGAACGATGAACCAAAGTTTGTGTGTCAAGAGTTTGGGAGGAAACAATTTCTAGCATTTGTAATATTGTCATTCTTTATAGCTCCTTAAAAAAAGTGCATTCTCTATTAAGAAACACTGCACCATTCTTTATTATTGAGATTAAAACGAGAAATCTACTTTTGTTTAGATATGGGCTATAGTTCCTTAGTGCATAAGCCTTCGTTGTATAAACATTTGGATTCATGGAAAGTTGAAGTTGAGATAAAAAGAAAAGGAAAAAGATGGACTAGTGTTTAAATTCATCTTTTTCGTGAAGAAAGATTCAAGAAAGGCATAAAGAGAGAGACGAATATTTATAGGATTACAATGTGTGGTGCGTTGAGGAGTAGAGATGCAAATCATTATTTACGATCATTAACAATGGTTCTTGTTGATTGACATTGTAGGTAAAGTAGGTCCAACACATGATCTTGTCCATGATCCCAACTGAGTGGATACAAATATAATTAAGATTTTTAAATACGTGCCAATATTTGTTGTTAATTAACAAATACTTTTCCAGGCATCAAGGCTTGTGTTTTGGCCAAACATAATGTAACAACATGATATATGTGAGCAAAAATAAAGGGATCTGAGTTCAAATCAGATCCATGATTCAATTTCATCCAATCCGATCCAAAAAATAAATAAAATTTATATATATGGATAGCGGTTGAACAATAGAAGTTCAATTAGAGTTTTTGATGTTATACCTGCACTTTAAAAAATGTTGTCTACATACGCATGAGAAGGGATCAAGCCAAAACGTAGTTTTCAGTATAAAAAGAGAGTGTTGAGGAGAATTAGGGTTTATTAGTCTTCTTGAATTTTCATGTGATCTTGGATGATATTTAGATGATTTGCGAAGAAGGGGTATGTGGATACAGGATCCACACCCTAAATAGATTATAGATTTTCTCATTTCGGCTCTGAGGCTTAAACTGACTTGTGCTAACATTAGCTTATTTCTTGTAGCTCCTCAACTGAAACCCGTTCATCGAGAAGGCTTTTTGCAATTCTTCAAATCTGCATCCAGAAGAGAAGTTGCCTAGGAATTTTTTTCCCTTTCACGTATTCGTACAGCAGGTGGACTTCTGCAAAGTGGCGCACTTCAATTGCTCAGACCTAACTTGAACGAGATTGACACTCAAGTTAATTGCATAAATGATTTATAAGTGGTTTCAGCTTTTGGTGTTATTATTTTTCAGCATCATTATTTTTCTGAAAAAAATAATTGACCTAACTATCAGTTTCTTGTCAAGAATTAATCTTAAAATTCGCTTTGGTAAAATTAGGGTTTTTTCGAGGTCAATCGTTCTTTGAAAATTCTCTCCATTCTCTCTCCTCGAAAACTCTACCTAAGTTTAGCTTTTTCTCTTTTTTTTTTTTCTTCTCTTTATTGCTTTTAGATCTTCCCTGCAGGTTGTGGGTGAAGCGGAGCAGCGGTGGTAGACGGTCCTTTTTCTCCGGTAGTGATGCGGTGTGGTGTATCCGCCTCTTGATGCATGTTGGTGGCGACTTTCCCAGTTGACCAGCATTGCTTCTTATTGAGTTCTCACTGGTCGAGGACGCCGGTGAGACCAGATCAGAGGTGCTCGCGGCTAGTCGTGTCGGGATGGACCCTATTGGGTTAGTAGACAGGTTACCATGTTTTCCGGCAACCAACCAGTTTCAGATCTTGTTTTCCGATGTATCGCCGGTTTATTCTCTTCGTCTTTTGTATCCGTGTTGTTTTCTGTAAAGCCCATTTCGGGTAGAATTAATGAGAGCTAGGTGATTTCCTGCGCAGTACGCGCGGGGTGAAAACGTTTATCAAACTTGACGGTATGGCTGGAATCTCTGAAGAAGTCTTGACGACTAAAATTTTATATCAAAGTTCAACCAATGTTATCGTCTAATGGAACATATTTCTCGTAGTGCCAAAACTATATAGAAAAATACACATTTTTTAATTTTTTATGTAGTTTGAGATTTACTTGTATGTGTTTTCTTAATACATTGTAATTTTAAAAATAAATTAATCAAATAACACCCCTAAAATTGTGAAACTATAATGAAGTAAGAAAATTAACCTAAGACGATAATATCAAACATATTTATTTAGCTATATATATGTGGAAAGACAATTTTCACAGTTCTGAATTTTTAATTAACTGGAGAAGATAATAATTTTCACTTTGTATATTCTCCAAATATGAAATTTAACAATTTTTGTATTAGATAATAATCCCTCTCTTTTTTGCCTACGATAATAGATACTAATCTAAAGTTTCTATTATATCGGACAACTTATATATTTATCATTCTGATATTTAAGTATATATATAAATTAAGCAGCCATGTTTTCAGCAAATGGATTAGCTTAGAGATAGTGTAGCGTATACTGACAATAAACTGTCATTCTTCTAATAAAATTTTCACTAATTGTTTTTCCCATGAGAGGTCGTCCTTCTACATGATTCACCTTATGTCCACAATCCGAGCTAGCATCCATAGTATAATAAAAAAAAAAAAAGCAGAAAGTCCCAAGTATATCAATTAGCATCAAAACTGCAATCTTTTATATATGAAAAGCAAGAAGACCATTAACCTATCAAGATACCCACCTAATAGTCAATGATTTTTTTAAGATAAGGATGGTGTGCTTCCTTGTCCTCATAACAGATGTTGTGTTTAATACAACATGAGGTCTCTATCTAAGAAACTGTGCATACATGCTCCGTTCAAGGAGAGAAACAAACAGAAGAATCTATCAAAACAGATGTATCATTTACTCACCGTAAAGAAAAGTCAATGGTGCAGTTGGTGAGAACAAAAATATGCATCATGATTAGGGTTTTGGAAAACAGTGCTACACTTGAATTACTAAAAAGAAGATACCTTGATTGATGCATAGATTAAAACTCATTTTTTTACTAAACTGCCTTAATATGTCTTATATATACCTCTGTTCTATATGAACTCACTTCCCCAATTACCAGAATTTCAGTTTACTCCCGCAAAATTTTAGCTCATTAAGTTCCAAACTAAGGAAATAACAATCCAAATAAAACAAATAACAATTCTACCATTATATTAAATAAGATTATGACAAATAAAAATACTTACATCATTCGAATGTCCTCAATCTCAAGGAAGTTAGGATTAATAACAAAAGTGAAAATATGTTTACGTTTGTACACCCTAACACAACTTGCATTGTCGAAGAAATTATATAACCATCACACACTCACTTATAAATTTCATAGAAATCAACGACATTTGAAAGGGTGTGAAACAACCGATGACTTTATTTCTATATTACCCACACACAAAAAAAGAACATCTATAAACTTCGACATATGGGAACCTAAGAACAAATAAAATAGAAAAAAGGGATAAACCTCTGTCTCGAATTCTGAAGGAGAGTCTACGTCCACCAAGGTCACATTAGAAAAAAATACCCAACTTTTGTTTTCGAAAATAAAATACTCAATATTTAATCACAGTTCCAACCACAACTTGATAAAAGCTAATCAAGTCTAAATTTAAATTTCACCAAATATTTAATATTATATTAGATTTATTTTATAAAAAAAACCATAAACGTACCAATCAAATAAATACTTGTTTCAATCAATGTTGCATGGAAATGGGTAAGTGGAATCGAAACATGAGAAACCTCCAGCAAGCTTGCTGGATATGGCAGCTCATTCCTTCCACTCACTCTCCTTCATAGTTAGATTAGATATATAGTTTGTGTTTGTTAATCTTTATATTATCTAATTGAAAGTTGTAAGAAAAAAAAACTGAATATAACAACCATATAGTAGGAAATTCAATATATTGAGTGCGTTCACCATTCTGACAGCTTCTAAAGCTACACAACAAAACTTAATGAATATATAATACTAGATGTTTTTCTTGGATCAAAATTTTAACCAACTATTCTTAAATCTTACAAAATAAAAACCACTCGACATAAGCAGAAAAGCTTAAAAAAAACAAATCAATACATATACCAAATGACAAAAGATCTATAATGTTTTTTTCGATTGGTGTTGATCTAGGTTCAACGTGAAAATAGAATAATCGGAGTTTATTACCTCGATCTTTGAGTAGTTGCAAGGTCGTAAATACAGAAAACTCTCAATGACATTAGTCTTATAAACAGTAATGTACAGTGAAGCAGTCCAATTCTCTAATTGTAAATAGGGAATGACCCATATTACTAGTTAATTTCAAAAAAATGATCCACTCTCCAAATTATTTTTTAATTGTTCTTGTAACGAACCACTATTATAATAAGAATATTTTCCTTTGTTGAGCGTTTTTGTTTCCTTTCTTCCTTTTATTTGTTTAACGCGGTTTGGCATAATCCTTAGTTTTGATCGCGGCTCGGATTACATGATTTAATATGTTTTCGGGTGTTTGCGGGGTGTTGTTGTCTATGCTTTGCGGGTGGACTCGTATTTACTTTCCTAAGGCGAGTTCTCGTACAGGCACATTTATGGGAGTGGTGGTGACACTTTGCCGGTTTCCTATCTGCTTGTGGCAGCGGGCTATCTTATCGATTGTAATGCCACTGATGCATCGCTGTCAACTGTCGCATTGATTGTGGGTGTCATTCGTCTTTCCATTTGAGGGTATAAGTACTAGGGATTTGGGCAGTGGATCAGCATTGTGTTTTTCTTTACTTTAGTGTATTTCTTTGCTTTCCTTTAATGTCTTTCTTTGCTCTCTGTTGGGGCTCTTGAACATCGCGAAGCAATTGTTAGAGATCTAACTCTTTTGAGTATATTTCAACAGTTCTATTCACTCTCCTTTGTATCTTGAATGGTCATAACTCTGTTTTTGGGACTTTCAGTTTGAAAATGGCCAAATCATTGTCAATCAAAGCATTTCTTCTTCATATTCACATTTATAGATGTTATTTAAGTGTCAATATGTATGTTCTTGCTATAATTCTCAACTTCACGCTTAGAAACTCCTATGGGATTCAAAAAGTACCAGAATTGTGGGATAAGGTATAATGCTTGTTTCTTACCTTGACTTGCTTCTCCATCTTGGTAGCATGCTTCATCACGTCATCAAGAGTCCTAAAAGACTGAAGCTCAACCTTTGATGTTGGAAGCTTACAATGGCTCTTTGTTGCGGCTCTTGAACATTTGAGGTTGGAAGTGTCACTTGCATTCGATTGGCTTGCTGCATCCAATTTTTATGACGCTGTAAGTGTCACTTGCCTTTGACTTATCTGAGGTTCTACTATTGTCTCTATTCTATTGCTCGGCTAAGGTTAGTTTGTGTGTGTTTGGTCTGAAGCTTGCGATGAACTTGGGCGTTGCAAGAGGAGCGTTGTTAGATCGAGGTGGAGATTCGGAGGTTTGAGTCTGTAGGTAAATATTCTCGGGACATCGACATTTGTGTTCACCAGTTGCTATTGTTGAAGCTGGATAGTGACCCGTGGTTTTTGTCGAGGCTAGATTTTGTAGAATTTTTCCTGATTCCCCGAGCTCTACGTAGGATCCTTTGCGCTATGCATCCTTCACGAAGACACTGAGACCCATTTTCCGTAACGATTTCATAGGGTGGGTCATGCCGACATATGATGTTTTTCAAAACGAACTTCCAAACGTTGGTGCGTTCAATTTTTGCGTATGCGGAAGCTCGTTAAGGATGTGGATCATCAAACCGTGACACTGGCATGGTTTGCATTTCCCATCGTGTTTTTTGCAGTCCTTAGCCATGGTTGGCCAGTAATGTTCTTGTCTGAACTTTATCTCCGTAGATGCTGCTTAGGACTTCTCTGTTTGCGCTCCATCAGAAAATCTCCTCATCGAGCAGGACGCACTGGGCACTCTGTGGCTCCGTGCCTTTAGTCTCAGTCACTTCACCGGCGTCGATGTATATTTTTTTTCCGGTTCTCTAGTCGTTGAAGAAATCTAAGTTGATGTGCAATAAGTTTTAATCCTATTAATATACTGCAGGTGCATAGTGCATCAAAGTAGTATTTAAAGTATCGAATCCACATAGAATAATATTACAATAAATTATGGTGGTTTAAATAAAGGTACGATGCAAAGGAGTTTATGGTGAAACTCATGGTTACTAACATCCTAAATAGAATAAAATAAAGATTAATTTACAAAGATTAATTCAGGGGTTCATGCATATGAATGAAATAATTATATGAGATGCATTAAGATTCGTCTAGAACTCAGATTACGGATGTAAAGTTATCCCGCTATCTTGTGGTCTAACTATCTATGCAACTTATTCCCAGCATTAAACAACTTTCATCTTTTGACTAAGAATCATGCATGCAATGAGTACCTAATCTGATATATTCACAAAGTGAGAATAGCAACTGCCGTTGATTATTAGAGACTTTTCCCATCAAAGATAGATCCACCCAATCAACAACACTGTCATGCTCGATGAACTTTATTATAGGGCATATGCTAATTGATCAAATTAGACTACGCATTAAGAACAATCTAATGATGAAGACTATTTGACCAATCTCATAAAAATCCTAACATGTTACTACATGAACATCCTTTCAGAAATCCTAATCTATATGAACAGTTCTACTCATATATGCATGAATATGCATAAATATAATAGAACAAGAACTTAGATATAAATAAGAAACATATAATAAAATAGAAAATATATACAAAGGTTCTGACACTTTAGAGAGCTTTTAGAGATAAGTTTTCGTCTCTAAGACTGGATTAACCGATCAGAACCGATTGGTGAAGAATGACTTTAGCACCAACCAGTGTAAAGCCAACACCAAGTGGTGCTCCCTCCCGAGCATGCTCCAGCTGCGATGCAGTTTGTCCTGTCTTCAGTAATTTGGCCATAACTCTTGATCTCACCATTATATTTCCTTCAAACCACTTGTAAATTAAAGCTAATATTCTCCTCTATCTATTTCAAAATATGAGAACGATCCAACGGTGTGAAGTATTCCATCGGAGGCCAAATATCTTACGTTTTTACACAGCCATGCATCTCTAATCATCAATTTCCACTCTAAAACTTTCTTTTTGACTCTAGAAAGTGTACAAACCTATATTTACATAAAAGTACTGAAAACCATCTTGTTCTTATGAAGCACTCAAGATTACTCTCTAAAACCGTTAATAAAATGTATTATCACTCGCCGCATGTATCTTTGGGGTTGGGATTTTGCCTCCATTCGTCGCGATGGTCTTTTTCTGCGGTTTGCACGATGTCATCTTCCTCATCCATGGTTAGAAGAGCATCTTCATCTTGGTTGTTTACCTGGGCATTATCTCTTGCCATTTTGTGGGTGATGACCGTGCAAACCATTTTGGCCAGGTTATAAATTGCCTTATCGATGATACCAACCGGGATGACTCAGCGTAAGGTTGGGTTTGAGGTTGATGCTAGGGATGCGATGGCGTCTGCCGAGTAGTTATTGCTTCTTGGTATTTTTGTTAAGGTGAACGTGGTGAACTCTACCGCCAGCTTCTGGACCAAGGTTAGGTATTGGTCCATCCTCTCGTTCTTGGCCTCGTATTCGCCGTTACACTGGTTAGCTACGAGTTGGGAGTCACAATAAGCATGTACATTCTCGGCTCCGAGCTCTTTGGCCAGACAAAGCCCGGCGAGAAGGGCTTCGTACTCTGTTTTTCGTAGCATCGAAGTTGAGGTCGGGGATACTAGTCTGATTCCCACAATCGTCCCGTGCTGTGATGATGGGTTGTTTGCATGCAAGGTTCAGACTCTTGGGATGGTGGTGTTCGATAGTCACTGCAGAAGGAAGCTTGATTATGAAATCTGTGAGGACCTGGGCTTTCTTGCTCGGTTGGTTTCGATATTCTATGTCGTCCTTGCTGAGCTCCACCGCCCACTTTTCCACCTTTCTGGACTGAATTGGGTTGTGAAGGTATATTATTCATTGTATATTATGTTTATATGGATACTAAGCCATTTATTATTTTGCCAAATTTAGAATCGAAGTCATAGTGGATGATGGACATGATTCTGCAAACTTTGTTATATTTGATAAAGATGCTTCACAAATCACTAAAACAACTGTTGAAAACATAAAAATCATATATACTAGGAAAAGTCTCGTGCACACTGTGCATATTTGATATAAAGTTGATATAATAATAAAATATATTTTTATTTTTTAATTTTTATTATATGTGAATATAATATAGTTTAGTGTTTTTATATATATTTCTATTGGCTTAGTATTCTTTAAATTATTATTATATTTTTTATTTATCTATTTTTCTTGTATAGTCGAGCTATTATTCTATAAATAATTAAATTTATATATGAGATGTTCAAGTAGCATATGTTTGGTTTACAATAAAACTACACATATAAAATAGTTCTTCTGTTCTCAGGGTCCGAATGGTGAAAACAGACAGGACGGTGCGGTTCAAGCGGATCAAGCAGATCAAGTGGATCAAACAGAAAAAGTGTGGATCAAATGATTCAAAATATATGTTGAATGGTAAAAAAAACATAACAAGCGGTTCAATAAAATTATTTAAATAGTAAAAACATATAAAATGATGGGAACACATATTTAAAATAATTTTCTTACAAAATAATATACATATTACTACAAATTATATTAAATTTAATATTATTTTTTTCATAAACATAACATTTTTTTTTTGTTATTTTTTTTTTAAATGTATCAACATTATTTGTGTTTTATATAGAATACTAACAAATATTTAGTGATCAAAAATATATCTATTTATAATAGAGAAATGCTCTGAAAATTCACTCTTTTAAGTCTTTTTCCAAATGTACCATTGTTAGATTTTTTCAGTAATACTACAGATTATTATATAAAAGCTATTTATTTACGCTAACTAAACTACAAATAAAATTAAAAAATTATGTTTGGAATCTCGTTTTCCAAATTAATTAGATTTATAATTATTATTTGAGTTTTTATAGATTGGACATAAATAGTTATACATATTATAAATGGATAATTCAAATATTAAACCATATTACTGAAATATAGATAAAAGTTTTGAAAATAAATTGAACTTAGAAAATTTTGGTATCTAGAAATATTATATAATATTATAATTACTAATATTTAAATATTAATTTAACATGAAAACAAAAAAAAATTGTTGCTTGCATTTCAAACCGCCCAAACTACATCAACTTTGGTGCGTATCAGGATCCATTTGGAGGTGTATTGAACTGAATATTTGGGAAGATTTGAGTTTTAATGAATTTTGAGATGATTTGGTGAAATTTTGGTGAATTAGGATTTTAAAAGATATTTTAAAACTAGATTTTAAAAGATATTTTAATATTCATATTTCAATAATAATACATGATTTAACATTTAAACTCAAATATCTCTAAATACTCAGACTTTGAATGGAGAAACGGAGAAAAGCAGATTTTAAGAAAAGCAGATGAACCTAAAAAAAATGTCATTTGTTGTAAAACTACTAGTAATATAAGGTGAGATATGTATATGTATAATATATATTATTTATCTGAGAGCTAAGAAAGAGACGTGAGGCAATAATATAAAGAGAGATGAAAATGATTCTTATTTGACTTTGCTTACAACCAAGTCACATTTATTACATTTACAAAATGGTCTCATATATATAGTGGGAAGAGATGTCTAAGTGATTGACACATGCTATGGTGATGAGTATAAGTTATTAAGACAAGTATCATTTGTGATGGAAAATCACCTTAAGACAAGTGTCATTTGTGATGAAGAATCACCTTAAGACAAGTGTCATTTGTGATGAGAATCACCTTAAGACAAGTGTCATTTGTAATGGAGAATCACTTTTAACATGTGTTCTTAACACTCTCCCTTGATTATCCATCACTAATAACATATTACGTACTATCTCGTTAAAAACCTTATCATGAAAACATCTAGAATGATAAAAACCACGACAAGAGAAAAAAAGTACAGTGATGTAATCTCCCCCTGAAATGATGGATAAAATTTCTTCTTCATAAATCACGTAAGTGACGCATCCCGATACTACGAACATGTTTTCTGAATGCTGTAGTTGGAAGCGCTTTTATGAAGATATCGGCTGCATTGTCAGTTGAACGAATATATTGGATATCTACTTCTTGATTCTTCTAGAGTTCTCGTATGTAGAAGAAAATTTTTTGGGAGGGGAATATGCTCCGTTCTATTGCTCTTGATGTAGTCTTCTTTGGGTTAGCCAACCCATGCAGCATTATCTTCGAACAATTTTCTTGGCTCGTAGTCAGTGAATATTTCGCTTAACTGATGTATACAACTAATCATAGATCTGAGCCAAACACATTATCTACATGTCTCATGAAAAGACCGCATCCATTTAAAAAAAAATCAAATAATTCATATTCCCATAAATATTAATTACTCTCAAACCAAATTAAATTCAACTAACTAATGAATAATAATTAATCAACTCAGAAAAATAAATAAATTGACACCATAAATTAACTCCACATAATTTATTTAACTCCCAGTTAAATTCAGAATTTATTCAAATAAAATAATCCACATTCTAAGATTAATCCGGAATTAAACAAATAAAGTCATCAATTTATTCCATCAGATTTTAATCAAAAAATCATAACTAATAAACTCCGACGAGTCTAGATCATCCCCTCTTTGTTGCCATGATTCCACGATCACTATTTTCTCTTCCCCCGACAAATAAAGGAGATGCATAAGTATTTCAATAAATACTTAGTGAGGCAATTCTTACATCTACGAGATATACACACACAGAAAAATGCAACGTAAAAACATAAATTCTAAATACCAATCACCCAATCAAATAACATGCTATAGACTCTCATCCAATGGCCTCTACACAGGAAGACATGTCAATACATTTAAATTCTCACAGCTAATCTCATGGTCATGCACTCACCTTAGCCAAGTATAGAAAATTTCTACAACAAAATTCTGCAATTTCCTAAAACTTCCCGAGATGTTTACACCCTAAATTCCCGAACACACAACCAAAATATTAATAAATTATTATTAAAATAATTTAATAATAAAATACTAAAATATTCATAACTTAAACAACTACACCACCTTATAACCATAAACGACAAAAGCTACCAACTTCTTCTACGCTACGAACAACATGCAATTACACACGACGACACCACCGGAGTCACGCTGTTTGCCACCGGCCACGACATCATAATATTCATAACGGTCACACAACTCACACCGTCACGTCACATCACGACTTAGCAACAAAAGATCCGATCACACATCATCATGTCACCAACGATCAATGCCTCCGGAGTTCATTGCTTCACCACCAGATCACTCCCACGGTCAAACAACTCACCGTTTAGTGATTTCGCCACAAAAGCCACTCTTCGTCATTGTCGAACTCACAGCTGGCAGCGCAGAATGAGAGAGTCGAAGCTTCTCCCTCACGGCCACCACGACATTGAACTCGCGACGATCAATCTGAGCTTGGCGATCACACCACAGCCACAGCCCAGCTGTTTCTCTCACATAAAACTCTCCTTTCTTCCTCTCTACGCCAAACCTAACAACCCCTATACTCTCCTCTTCTCGCCACAACAGATTTGGTCTTCTTTTCTTTTCACGCCAACCACAGCCACTATGAAACCACACGCTCAGCTCTTTTTCTTTTTCTCACCACAATGCCAATATCATTCTTCTCTTCTCTCACACATACGATGGAGGTGTCGACAATAAGAAGAAGAAGACTAGGGTTTCCAATTTTTATAGCCTTATCCCTGTATTCTAGAATGTTTACAATCTATCCTGGGTATAAGAAGAACTATCCATCCTCCCTAGAGTTGTACAGGACCAAACCATCCTTTGAGCAACCATGACCCACAGTATATCTATAAGCACTAACGACTGAAACTACCTCCCGTCATCCGTGTATGACCTCGTAAGATAATACCGACATCACCCATATTCCAAACCCAGAATATCAACCTTTCATAACCAATACTTAGGTTATCTCACCGCATACCCAGTCACTCAGGGTACCCTCATAAGCGTTTTCCGATTATAACTCAAGTTTTTAATTCTCCATAAAACACTTTCCAGAATCTCATGTTCCCTTACTCTCATGACCGTACCAGTCATCCTCAATAAGAACTATCCATCTAATTAAACTCATCATGCATTATCGTTTATAACACCATAACGAACTACATACCCATGACATCCTCATTCATTAACAATAAGAAATACTCATCTTATTTAACTCATTAAGAATACCTCAACATCAGATTCAATTCCTCAAAATCTCATCACGATATATTCGAACTCTTCCAATATCAATGCAACATATCCCATTCCTCAGGATAACAACTCACTATATTCCATTTCTGGAATGTCACCACATTATAGTCTGTAAATCTGACTATCACCTGACCCCGGACATCACCACCACATATCAAATACCTCAGGATATTTACACTTCATATCCAATGACTATGGATACCAAAACGTATTATATTCTAGAATGTTAAATATAACATATCCTAATTCTCAGATATCAGCCCAAACTCTACAATCTTATTAGAGGTTCCCTTAATCGATTCCAGAACACTTCTGTTCCCTTACGATTAACAACATGGCACCCACTAGCCATCATTAACAAAATACTAACCCGTATTTTATTAATCTCAACATGTAACAATCGTTTTTGTCTCCGAAACAAGAATACAACATACATCAGGAAATAGAAAACATAGATGATAAATTCTCCTCCACTAGAAGTGGTCCGCTTTCAAAGCTCAACCTTGATCCCGACTTCTTCTCAACAACCTTAGATGATTCCAATTTCATCATCGCCTCTTATCCTTATATTTCCTCCTCAACCCCATCACAATCCCATAAGACCCTGATCATCATAACTTTCTATATACGATCCTGCTCAACTCTCTTCGCAAAATTCCTCACCGGTCTTGCTTCTACCTACATATTAGAATGAAGATCTGACGGAATCTTAGTCATAACCTCATCATCTTTATGTAAGCACTTCTTCAGCATCGACACCAGAAAAGCCTCGTGAAATGTCCGCATAATTCTGGATAACTCCAACTGCTATGCAACCGGTTCAAACCGCTCAACAATCCTGAATGGACCCATATACCTCAGACTCAACTTAGTCTCTGTAATGGATCTGTTAGGACCCCGCAACATAGCTGTCTTGAGATACCTTCTATCTCCCACCTCAAACTCGAGGTCTTTTCCCCTCTTGAGATCCTGCACTTATTTCATGTTTTCTAAACAAACATATGCACCAAACATGCTCCTCTCCTCCACTTGGGTCCAACACAATGGTGTATGACATGGCCTCCCATACAGGGCCTCATATGGAATCATTCCAATACTTGCCCGACAGCTATTGCTATAAGTAAACTCTACAAAGTTCAAGTAATCCATCCACTAGCCACCTTAGTCAAGAAAATACATCCTCAGCAAATCCTCAAGAGTCTGGATGGTCCTTTCGGATTGCCCATTTGTCTGAAGGTGATAGGACCATACTCAAGTGCACCTTAGTGCCCATTTTAGCCAGAAAAGCCTTCCAAAACACCAAAGTGAACTTTGGAATCACGGTCTGACACTATACTTATAGGTACTCTATGAAGCCTCACAATCTCATTGAGCTAATTCTTAGCAAAAACCACAGCTCCTTCATCCGAGAAACGGGCAGTCCAAAAACCATCGTTCTTCTTAATGGCTATAAAATGTGTCGACTTGGTCAAACGATCAACAATGATCCAAATAGCATCCTTCATCTGAGAAACGTGCAGTCCAAACACGAAATCCATCGTAATCATATCCCACTTTCACTCAGAGATGGGTAAACTTCACAATACCTGCTCGGAACTTGATGCTCCGCCTTCACTAATTGGCACATATCAAGTCGTGACCCAGTTAGCCACATCTTTCTTCTTTCTGACCCAATGATACTACTTTTTTAGATCTTGGTACATCTTAGTTGCCTCCGGATGAATGGAAAAAAAAAAAAGACTCGCATGAGTTTCACTCTGGATCTTTCATCTAAAACCCTCATCCTTGGGTACACATACCCGACAATGCACCAGAATAATGCCCTTCGCAGACACCTGATATTCTGATACAACAATGACGGTGGGCACTACATAATATCTTTTGAAATTTCTTTAATTCTTCCCCCTAACACTGCGAATTCATCCTCATTAAAATTTTAATCGGCAAAACGTGATGTAAACATATCACCAATTTGCGGTTCAAGATACCAAATTATACTTGGTGATGTATACCCGATATATATTACCAATCTACTTTATGGTCCCATTTTTGTTCTTTGGGGCGTAGCTATAGTGACATAAACCGCACACCAAAAAACTCGGAGATGGGATATATCTGGCTCATGGCCAGATGCTAATTGTATTGGGAAGTACTTATGATATGCACTTGGCCGTATTTGAATTAGTGCAGCAACATGCAAGATTGCATGACCCCATATTAAAATTGGGAGCTTTGTTCTCATAATTAACGGTCTAGCAATAAGTTGTAACCGTTTAATCAAAGACTCAGCCAAACCATTTTGTGTATGAACATGCGGGACCAGATGTTCAACATCAATTCATAATGACATACAATAGTCATTGAAGGCTTGGATGTGAATTCACCAGCATTATCAAGTCTTATTTTTTAATGAGGAAATTATCATCTCAACCTGATTATCTGGCAATGAATACTGCAAAAGCCGTATTTCATGTAGTCAATAGACATACATGTGACCATCTACTGAATACGTCAGTCAATATCATAAAATATTGAAATGCCCCGCATGGTGGGTGAATAGGTCCACATATATCATCATGTATTCTTTCTAAGAATACTGGATATTCATTCTTGATTTTAGCTGGTGATGACCGAGTTATTAACTTTCCTTGAGAACAAGTATTACATGAAAATTCTCTCGATTGAAAAATTTTCCATATCATGACTGAATCTGGATGCCCTAAACGCACAAGCCACACTTTGAATGTACTTTTAAACTTCGGGTATACTGTAACATATGATTCTGTCATATTTATGTTTGTGAGAGATATTCCGGAGGATAAAGCTGGTAGTTCTTCTAATATTCGTTTTCGCTCCCAAACAACTAATGTAATGCAAAGATATTTAATGTTATTTTTATTCATTGTTTCTGGGATATCCAATTCTGCGGATATCTCTGAAACTTAACAAATTTTTGTCAGATTTAGGTGAATATAATGCATCATTTATTTCAAATCTTGTTACCCTTGGCATTGAAAAACTGACTCTTCCAAAGCCCATAGTAATTTTTGCATTACCAGATATAGTATTCACGCGTCCGGCCGAATCTTTAATTTTAGGGGAGGATAAATACTTTTTATCCTTAATTATTCTGTGTGATGTAGCACTGTCTGCCAAACATATATCTCCATCCTCAACCTCAAAGTTTGACATTTTCTGAATTTAGAAATATTCATAAATGATGCATTAATATAGCAAAATAAAATATTCATATTACAAGAAAAACTATCTTGCAAAAAACAAAATATAAAAACATAACTAAACATTAGGTGTTTCATTTTATTTTCTTCTTCGGGAAGATTAACAAACATAACAATCATGTCATACTTTCTTCTTCAAGAAGATCTTAGTCATTTTGTTTCTCGTTAATGACTTCAGGATCAATGACGAAATTTGTAATATCGAGATATGTATCATCATTTACACCATCGAAAGAAGGCCCGGATTCGCCATATATGAAGTTGGTTTCATTGGCCTTTTCTTTTGCCTTTTGTGATTTTTGATACAGATCGGCCAAATATTTAGGCGTATGACAGGTATGGGACTAATGTCCTTTCATGCCGCATCGGTAGCAACCATTCTCTTGTTGCTTGTTTATCACACGACCAACTTCATTTTCTTTGGACCTTTTGTTATTTCTTTCAATGTTGACATCATTAGGACGGAACTTTTTTCCTTGTCCACATCCGCGTCGACGTCCATATCCTCCTCGTCCACCACCACGATCAGAACCTCGACTGTGTCCTCATCCATAATTATTATAATTGGATAACGCAATATTCGCTTCAGGGAATGAAGCGGATCCAGTAGGACGAGTTTGATGGTTTAACATCACAAGTTCATTATTTTGTTATGCTACCAAGAGAACTTGCATCAACTGTGAATACTTCTGGTATCCATTCGCCTGATACTGTTGCTGCAGGATTACATTTTCAGGATGAAAAGTTTGGAGAGTTTTCTCGATCATATCATAATCGCTTATCTTTTGTCTACATAAAATTATCCTGGAAATATTTTCGAACATAGCGGAATTGTATTCAGTAACACTTTTGTAATCCTGAAATTGGAGATTCAACCACTCAAGTTTAGCTTTCGGTAAGATCACATATTTCTGATGATCAAACTTATCTTGTAGTGATTGCCAGAGATCTGCAAGATCTTCTTTTATCATATATTCATCTTTTAAACCATCATGGATATAGTGGAATAAAAATATCATGGCGTTAGCCTTTTTCTCTTTAGGAGTTGTTTTCGATTTATCGATGGTATCAAGGAGCCATCTTCCTTTTAAATGCATCCTTGCTACAATTGCCCATCTCATATAATTATTTCCACATATATCAAAGGCAGCGATCTCGAGTTTTGCTAAATTTGACATGATAACTATAGAACAATTTATTAAGCATAAAAAATAAAATTTAAATAACATGATAAAATTTTAAACTTTGTAAGTATAATAAAAACATAATTTAAAAGAACATAATAATAAATGAAAATTAAAAGAACAATAATTTAAAGCGTATGATTTGTCTTCCAGAAAAAATTTATTATATAGTTCTTCTAGAACATTTCATGTATGTCTTCTGGACATATAGTTCTTTTGGAACTTTTTCATATATGTCTTCTGGATATATAGTTTTTCTGGAACTTGTTATGTAGGTCTTCTAGGCATATTGTTTTTCTGGAATTTTTCATGTATGTCTTCTAGACATATAGTTCTTCTCGAACTTTTCATTTATGTCTTGTGGACATATAATTATACATAAAACCTTGATCTGAGGTGACATAGTCAACTATATGATAATGATCATAAAAAGGCATATCCTCCAATAACGATCGATTTGGGGAAGGTAACGCCTATCATTCCGAAATAACATATAAACGGAGAAGGCAGAGCCTATCTTTCCGTTACCATAAAATAAATTAAACATGAATTAGAACTCACATTTTTAGTATTAGAGCGAGTCGTGCTGATAACGTGTTGTAAAACTACTAATAATATAAGGTGAGATATGTAAATGTATAATATATATTATTTCTCTGAGCGTTAAGAAAGAGACGTGAGGCAATAATATAGAGAGAGATGAAAGTGATTCTTATTTGACTTTGATTACAACCAAGTCACATTTCTTACATTTACAAAATGGTCTTATATATATAGTGGGAAGAGATGTCTAAGAGATTAACACATACTATGGTGATGAGGATAACTCATTTTAAGACAAGTGTCATTTGTGATGGAAAATCACATTTAACATGTGTTCTTAACATCATTCACCATTTATTTTGTTCTGCTGAAATTATTGTGGACAGACCACAATTATGATTATTATTTTGTCTTTTAGTAACAAAAAAAGAAGAAATGCTAGGCATATGAAACCCAGCCAAAACTAAGGGTATGACACACTTTTTTATCATAACACACATATCAAGACACAAAATAATATATATTATACTTTTAATATCATTATAAAAGCATGTGAATTCTCAACTGTTCTACACACATAAAAAAATCTCACTTCTTCGAGCAGAAGAAAAACAAAATTTCCACTTCTTCAATTTCATCGAATCACACTAATCGAAGGTATATATATATATATATATATTTCATTTTTTACATATATCTTTTTATAATAAAAGTTTAATTATAATAGTACATAAAATTTTAATAATAAGCATAATAGTTATACTTATAAATATAGTTGGAATTCAATAAAATTTGTATCATATTTTTAAATATGTGAAAACATAATATTCATAATAAACTCTTGATTTTGTATAATTATTTTTTGTTATATGGTAACGTAAATATTTCTACTTTTGCATATTATGTTATTTAACTATAATAATACATGTTATTATTTATAGCTAATTGTACATTACGGTAAATGTAAATATAAAAGTATATATAATTAAGTTAGTCAATTGTAATACATATATATATATATGCACAATTTAAACTGTATGTATGTTTTATAGATAAATATAATAGTTCATTGTGAAAATAAAAAATATTAATTTTATTTGTAAAATTTGTAGATATGACGTCTAACCGCTGACAAAACACAAATGCTTATGTCCAAAGAGATACAAATGTACCCACAGAAGCATCAGGACGGGTAAAATAGTTAATATGAATTTTTGTAATTTTTATTGTAGTTATAATTATGTGAAAAATATTTGAGAATTTTGTTTACAACTTATAGAGCGCATATAATTTTAAATGGACTCCTACCCGAGAAAGAATATTTCTTGAGTGGTATGATCAAGCAATTGCGATGAATAATTACCATTTGAAAGACCTCACGCATGTTGATAAAAAGTTTTTGGTCGACAAGTTCAACGAGGAGTTTGGTCTTAATATAACATATAAGTTTTTCTTACTTGAAAAAAAAGTACAAGAAGTATTTGGGTCTTATGGATTCCATCGGCATCACGGTTGATCCTATTACATCTGAGATCAGTGCATCTGAATCATGGTGGAAAGATCGTGAAGTAAGTACTCATAATCTTGTTCCAAATTGATAACACAAAGTAAGTTTAAAAGTAAATGTTAATAATTTCTTCAATAAGTATGTAAAATCATTCATTCATTTAAACAAAAGCCGCCATAGTTGTGGGATGTGATGCAACATTGTTTCACATTATATAATATTCAATCACAGTCTCAATACTCTGTCAACCAGCGAAGAGAGGAAATGATGAATGAATGTATCACTAATGTTGAAGATCAGATGTACCCAGAAACATATGGTAATGAAATGTCATACATTCAAGTTCCAAAAACACAAGAAAATGAAGAGGTGTATCGTGTTAACATTAACGATGAAACACGTCCTTCAAATGAGTTTAGCCATGAATATATGCGCCATAGTTCTTCAACAGTTGATCCTGTTCAAAATCCTGCATCTAGAGTTCAACAACGAGGTAGAGGAAGACATTTAAGTACTTCACAAAGATCTGCATGAAACTCTCGAGTCTCTATTGGGAGTGGTTCACAAGGAATTCGTAAAAAGCAATCATTTGAGACAACTCTATCAGAGAAAATGACTGAATTTAGAGAGTTTCAACGCCAAAGTTTACAACAACTACATTTAAATCCATTTGACAAAGACGATTACGATGATTTTGATGTGGCTATGAAGATATTTGAATCGATGGAGCTTCCAAAGGATACAAATTTTTATTGGGCATGCATCCAAGCATTTAGAGAAGATGAATTTTGGCATAAGTATTTCATTGATAGAGCTGACAACACCTTCGAAGATAAGATACAATTTTTACAGTCTCTAACTGGATTTACACGCGATGATGAACGTGTTGGTAAGTGTTTAAGCTCAGGAAAGAATTTTGGGAGTACAAGTTCAAGTGGTTTTCATTCTAGTAGTCCATCTTCTGGTGGTAATATTTCAGGTGGCCAGTGGGGTCATCCTTTTCAACAATGGTGCACATCACCAAGTGCTCAACAATGGGGTACACAACAAAATGCATAACAATGGATTTCACCACCAAATGCTTCACAATGAGGAACACCTCCAAATGTTTCACATTGGGGTTCTTCATCAAATGCTCCACAATGGGGAACACCACAAAATGCGTCACAATGGGGTCTGCCAATGAATGTGCAATATGGATTTGTAGTGCAAACTCAAACAGAAACAGCAACATATGCTGAAGGAGGAGTTACAGAGGACACACCACTTCCTAGTTCAGGAAATGTTCAAAGATGTAGATCAGGAGGATTATTCAACATTTTGGGAACACAACGAATACCAAATTTAAATAAAACTCATCAAAGCGATTCAGGCAACGAAGATTAGATTAGTAGTGCATGCACTTTGTTATTAGCGGTTATGTCTTATTTGATATATATATATATATATATTAATACTTTTTTATGTATTTTTCATTTATGTCATTTGAGATCTTAATTATCTAATTTTATTTTTATTTTCGTGTTCTGAAATGTTAGGCTTTTCGTATATGCCAGCTGCGATCACAAGGATTCCGCTTTCTGAGTTATGAGGAGAGAGTTGAGTTGTGGAATCTGGAGAACAAGCAATTTGAGGAGTTAAAAATCCAACCAGCACTCAATTACTACAATCGATGTTTTGAAAGAGGACCAGTACAAACAGATAATGGGTTCGGGTGGAGGAACATTTGGTGTCGATTACAAGAAGATAATGCTGCATGTCTTCTGCTAAGAATGTCACTTGTTTGTTTTAGAACATTGTGTGATAACCTAGAAACAAAATATGGATTACAGTCAACATTAAATGTAAGCATTGAAGAAAGTGTGGCCATATTTCTACGAATATTTGGACACAATGAAGTTCAAAGGGATGTTGGATTGCGATTCGGAAGAACTCAAGAAACAGTGAAAAGGAAATTCTTTGAAGTGCTAAAAGCGACTGAGTTACTAGCTTGTGATTATATCATAACTCCAAGACGACAAGAACTACTCAGGATTCCCGACCGACTTCTAATGGATTCAAAATATTGGCCATTTTTAGTGGATTTGTTGGATCAATGGATGGAGTTTATGTATGCGTAAAGGTGAAGCCTTAATTACAAGGAACATATTGGAATCGGCATGGTAGAACATCATTTAACATCATGGAAATATGTGATTTGAATATGTTGTTCACATATGTTTGGAATGGAGCACCAGGATCTTGTCACGATACAACAGCTCTCATGATGGCGTAAGATAATGACGCTGAATTTCCTTTACCTCCAGCTGATAAGTATAATATAGTTGATTCTAGATATCCAAATAAAGAGGGTTTTCTTGCTCCCTATAGGTCTTCACGAAACATGGTTGATCGGTACGATATGTCGCAGTTCCACAATGGCCCTCCTCAAAATAAGCAGAAATTGTTTAATCGATGACATGCATCTTTACTTTTCTGTTATTGAGAGAACATTTGGAGTTTGGAAAACAAAATGGAGGATTCTTTCTGAGTTTCCTAGATATAATACTCAAGAACAAAAAAAGAGTGGTAATGGCTACAATGGAGCTGCATAATTTTATCAGAATTTCAAATTTTTTTGACGAAAATTTTGCAGAAATAGTGGAACAGATTGTGTATGACAACACAGAAGATGAAACTAATCTAGGTGATACAGAAGCAGCAGAGATAGGCGAGGAAGATCATATGATGTACATAAGATAACATATTGCAAATATGTTATGGGAGAATTGAATCACTTGATTATAATATTTTCTACATGTCTATTGTCTTTCAATTTATTTTATGTATAATATAAATATTTATAATCATAACTATATTTATTATATTTATATTTAATTTAAATATATGTTATGAGCTGTTTTTTCCATTCAACAGTATATTTTGGACCGCTTGATCTGCTTGATTCGCCAGATCTACATGATCCGCACTTGATCTGCATGATCTGCTTGAACCGCTAGATCCGCACCGCTTGATATGCTTTCTCCATTTGGAGCCTGTCAGTTTAATACACCCTATTTGTTGTTCACATTATATTTTAATATTAAATTAATGAAACGCACTTAGTAAAAAAGTGGTGTTGAATGGTAACTTAATTTATTGAAACGCAAACACAAATAATACGTCTTTGATCCACTCTAATACTACGTTTCCACTCAGACTCTTAATAGATTGATGTTTTGGATTTTTACAGTTTTCCTAAAAAAATTGATTTTATAGGTTAAAAATCTGAAATGATTTTTCTAGTTAATGTTTTTTACATATGGTATACTATTAGGTAGTAGTCTATATTATCTCTTTCTACCAAAAAGTAATCATAAATGAATTTATTATTTAAATCTTTATTTTTTCTTGACATGTGGGAAATATTGAAAAGATCAATAAATTAAAAACAGAGGGAATATATCATAGCAGTATGTCACGGACTTTCTCCAGAAGACCGTGCGGCAGTTGATCATCTCCACGATTATCGACTCAGCTTACATTTCATGGACCATCTTCGACTGGTTTCGTCCTGCTTAGGACTCATCAGGGGATCGACTTTAGATCCTGACCAGTTTGTGCAGGGATGACCTAATCTCTTTTTCGTTATTAGATCCTCGATTAGCGACAGATTCTCCAAACTCAACCGAGTCGGTCTGCCCAACTCCAAAGGATCTCTACAACCTGAATCTTGCACGCCCCTCACTGAAGCACGATACCCTATTCCAATCGGAATGGCCCCGCAGAAGTGACTACTCCTCTAGGTGAGCTTATGATCTCATTGATACTAAAAGATAAAAAAAAAAAAGAATGTTTATTCATTAATTTTGTACTCAGATTCTTTCTGTCTCAATATTTTCCTTTGTCTTAAATATTAGTGTTAAATAGATTTGTAGCACAATAATGAATAAACATTCATTTTTTTTATCTTTCAGTATCAATGAGATCATAGGCTCACCTAGAGGAATAGTCACTTTGTGTAGTATAGAATAATTTTGTACCCTCTCAACCAAAGTTATATATTTGTAATGATTTGATTTTATGCTCGGTTAAAGTTCCCCTCTGATTTGTTTTAAAATATGGTTAAAAATTAAAATGATGAACAAAATAGAATTTTTGACGAGTGATAACTTACTAAAAAGTTATGAAACTTTTTGACCATTTTTAAATGATAAAACGAATTCTTATTTAGTATATGCTTTAGATTGAAACACTAACAAAAATAAAAGTTACTTTAACATAAATTTTAAGTTTCTTTTTTTTTTAAATCAAAGTTCAAAAAAAACTTAATATCTTTTCTCCTCCATTAGAATTTGTTAATGTTGTAAAGAACCAGAAGAAGGCTTTGAGAGAGAAGATGATGGTGTCGAAGATGATGGAATAAGCGGTGGAGAAGACAAATATAGAGAAACATAAGAAAAATAAGAAACAACTGAGTACAAGAAGATGACGACAATGAGGAAGAAAGGGTATGCACCTTGTAGGAAACAATATGACCTTGAACCCATGAACACTACTGTCATAATATCTCCTCAAGTTTTATTCTTTTCCTTCTTATCCCTATCTTCCATGTTCCTTAGCTTCTTGTTGTCTCTATAACAGACCAGTCCTCTGTCTTTACCCTTACTCGGCACAGAAAAAATCACCTGTGTTCTTATGATGAAAGCAAGCAATGGTAGATACAAACAAATCACACAGCCTAACAAGTAGCTCCATTTGAAGAGTTTGCAGTCCTAACTTCAAGACACGATTGCACTTGTATTATCTATCTCTTATCCATTATCAACTAGCAGCATTAACTGCTTCTTATACACACAACGTAACTACCAAATCCACTACATGCTTCTAAATCAAAACCAAATTCTTGTGAACAATAGAAATCTTGCACCTCTATACCATGGTAACGGAGAAGCAACATCTGAACCTTGTCTTCACATGACCATATTTCTACCCCATGTATCCACGTTAACTGTGTTGACGTACAAAGCTTTCTTCTCCACTCCTGAGAATTTGTGATAAATGGAGAAAGTTTTGTGGACATTTTTTGCCATGAAACCTTCGCGTTCTTGACATCTTCAGAGCTTCTATGCTGATTAAACCACCCGACTTCTAAACTGATATGCGCCTGAGCCTGAGCTATAGGTTGAGTTAAGTAAGCCGTCTTGAATCTTGAAACAGAGATTTATTAAAGCTTAAAACTTCCTTTAACCCAAGTCTCTTTCTAGAGAATTAGTTTAACACTGGAAGATAATATTATTGATGTTTAGAGCTCTTCTTTTATAGAGCTCTTTACAACCGTCATAAGACAAGAATTAAAAAGGAAAACTATCAAAACCTTACTCTAACATTAAAAAGAAATAACTAATTTGAAAATAAAAAGCCTTTCAAGTCTTAGGCTTACGTCTTTGATATGTGATTCCATATCTCATATCATAAACATGGTTAGCTCTACAAGCTTCACCATGTACAGTATTAGGAATTTCACTTTAAAAAATGTGTATCATTTTACTTAAAGATTATTAAATTTTTAAAAAATACTTTTTAATCCACTAATTTTTCTACTAACAATTAAAATAAATTTCAACTTTTGTAAAATGATCTTTTTCAACTTTTGTAAAATAACCTTTTTCAACATTTGTAAAATAACCTCTCTCCAAAAACTTATTACACAATTATATAGATAACACAGTTTATTGCATATTAAAAAGGATGCAAAACTTTTCAGGAGTTTCAGAGTGTTGCAGATAGAATTGTCTGTCGTGGTCTCCTATGTTGCAGGGAGAGCTTGTCAATTGTAGAGATGTCATACTTGCATAACTGTCTGACGTAGATTCATCGTAATCGCATTTACTGCTAGATAGTTGAGTAATCATCATATTAAGATTATATCAGAAATCTCCAATTCAATAATAATGATATAAATGATGGAAAAACAAAAAATTATATAGATTTACATCATGGACATGAGAATATGAAGTCAACGGAGGTGGACCAGAAACATGCGCCGTGCATGTACATAATCATTATCATCACACTATTTTCTTCACACCGTTTCAACCCCACAATCGATCGATTCTATTTCTCTCACAGATCACATCCAAACCCCGACATAAGTAAACTAAAATAAACAAAAGAAAAATACGACCAACATCGACTAGAAAAAAAAACAAAATATAAAAATGAAACTTTGTTGAATTGCGACGTATCGTCGTAAACACATTCGTCATAACAGCAACGTATAAATGATATGTCGTATAGTTTTGTCATATATTCGTCGTAAAATGTGCGACGTAATCTCGTCGGAAAATAATCGTCGTTAATTCGTTGTAACCTTTAACAACGAAATAACGACGGAAGGTTAGATTGATGTCATTAATTCATCGTAAATGTTACGACGAATTGACAATGGATGTCGTCGTTAATTCGTCATAATCTAACGGCGACTTAACGACGATACGATATATATTAATAATAAATTTTAAATATATATTTCATTTAATATAGTTATAATTATATAATAATTTAAATTAAATTAAATTGAAAAAAATTAAAACCAAAATTTAATTCAAAAAGTGGTTACATAAAAAAAAAACTAAAAAATCTAAGGATCGGTCACATTTAAATCTATATCATCATAAGTTGGCATCTGCGGCTCTACGATCCAACTCGTCTGGATTGCGTGCAGCAAGAATGTCGAACAAGCTGTCCAAGCTCTGAAACAGATCCCTTGTCGTCTGTTCAGAAACCTGTAGAGATGAAATATGAGCGTTCGCAGCTGCTAATTCGCTCCGGAGCTGAACTGGATCTTCCTCGCTCTCCGTGCATAAGAAGAAGAGGCTATCAGAACAGCGTGAACCGATCCCATGCCTAGAACCCGTCCCTTCTTCCTCGGAGCAACCTGAAAGTTATTTTAGAAAATAATATTAAAATAATGTTTTTTACATATACATAAAATTAGTTAAAACATTTAAAGTTCAAAAAAATTACGTCTTTATAGATTTTGTCGATCTCGACCGTACTCAGATCTACCGGAGTCCCATCCTCGGAATGCTGAGTCTGATGCTCGACTATTCTAGCATTGACGTCGTTGACGATTCTCTCTGATCTAGCATCAACGAAAGCTCCGAATTTTCTTCTTGTGACTCTCCTCAAACAACTGCACAAGAGACAGAAGCAGTCCTCCATTTGCCTAAAAAACATAAAAAAATTGAAAACAAAATTATAAAGTAAAATAAAAATTAAGTAAATGAAAAAAAAAGACAAAAACATATAGAAATAGATGTACCAACTGAAGTCGCCGACCCGAAAATGGTGTCTGTTCGGAAGTGTGCGGGGTAGGCTAATGTCCGTCGTTTTCCTTGGTCAAACGAGAAGCAGAACAACTAGCAGCGACCTTAACCGAATGAGGGTCAACCCAATATCGGATTAGGCCCTCCCATACAGCTTGGGTCAAGTAAGAGGGCTTCGCGTCATCTCGTATTAACTGCCATTTCTCCTTCCAATCCGAGACGGTGTTTGCGAAACGCTTCTTAGCCTTGGCATTGAATTCCTCCATCACCCTCTCATTGATGCCAAGCTCCCATCTCCACTTTTGCTGGAAAAAAAATTTAAACGTGAGTAGTAAAAAACATAATAAATAATATATATTAAATAGATAAAATGTTTAAAAAGTAAAAAAAAAAATTTACCGCGAAACATTTGAACCACATCTTCTGTATATGCACCGGTGTGTCAGACCAATTCGGATGCGGCTTGGTGAAGTAGCTCTTGATCGTATCGGAGACGCTACGACCAACTTTAGAATCCACTCCAAACCTGAAATTAATAAAACATTGAAAACTTAGGTTCATAAATATAGTAGTATGTTGACAAAGTAAAGAAATGATAATATAGAAAAAAAAAACATACCAAAATGTGTTCGGTTGGGGTCCAACTTTGGCAAACCATCTCGTCCCGGTTGCACAAGGAGATCCTCCACCGTGTACTAAGTGTCTGGAGCGTCTGTGGGAACTGCCAAATCGGGATGAACTCCCGGAAGTGGTGGCGGAGGCTGGGTGGTGCTGCTGCTGTAGACGATCCTCCAACTGGTGGCGTAGATCCGCCAAGTGGTGCTGTCTGTGTCTGAAGAGTCTCCGGAACTGTATCTTGACCGGAAGAAGAAGAAGTCCAAATCTCGTCTGTACTACTCGATTTCGGTTTAGCACTACTCGATCTCGGTCTAGTACTAGACTCTCCTCCTAGGAAAGTATCACCTAGTGTGGACGGTGTCGGGCTGCCTGTGATTGTCTAACCATCTACATTTGAAACAAAAATAAATTAATTAGAACATATTAATTAAAATCCTAATCATTTATAATTAAAATCCTAAACATTTCTAATTAAAATCAGAAGCATTTCTAAATTCCGTCGTAAATGCATTGTTCTTTTAGGACGAATTTACGAGGAATCATCATAAATTTTTCGTAATGGAAAAATGCATTTACGACAAATCGTCGTAACGCCTTTTTAACCTGATGACTTCGCATGAGAGACACGTGGTGCTGGATGGTTTACGACGAATTTACGACGGTTTCTCGTAAATTCGTCGTTATTTAATGACGACATTATGAGGAATTGTTGTAAATTTGTTGTTACCACGAAACCCTAAACCCTAAACTATGAACCCTTAACCCTAAAATCTAAACATTATACCTAAAACCCTAAAGTCTAAGTATTACTTGAAATAATTATGTTCAAATATGTATATAATACTTATTCTAATTAATTATTAAATGCATATAGTACTTACAGTTAATCAAGTTAAAATATGCATTATATAGTACTTATACTGTATAACTTATAGTTAAAATATGAATTAATTTGGAAATACTTATTGAAAAGAAATTTAAAATACAAATTCAAATGCAAAATACAAACACAAATTCTTAACATGCAGATAGTACTAATTCAAATCCAAATTCAAAATACAAATTCAAATTCAATAAACATTTATTCTTCCTTTGATGCTTGATTAGAATCTTCGCTTCCATCATCCCATCATCACCTTCGTCAAACTCATCATTCTTAGTTCCTTCGTCAGTATCCTCCGAGAGATCCTCAAACACTCGATTCTCGGGATCAATAAGTAAAATGTCATCAGTTCTTTGATGTGGTGTCCGTATATCATGACATAAATCTTGTTGCAACGGTGGTTCTTCATCACGTACATAAATTTGGCCTCTAGGCACCACTGTAATTGCCGATAACCAAGTGATTCCAGTGTTTGTAACTCGAAGGTAGGAGATGAAGCTAACTTGATCCGCTTGCGAAGCTAAGATGAAAGGTTCAAACTTGTTGTATCGTCGTCTGGTGTTAACATCCACAACTCCAAATTTGTTGTAACGGACACCTGGTCCCTCTCTTGGATCGACCCAATCACATTTCATAACATTTTCTGGAAGTAGTTCATTAAGTGCAAATGGAAGAAGTCGTTGCATGAAGACATGACAATCACGACTTTTCATCCCTTTAAACTTTTGTGCTTCTTCAACACATTTAGAGAGATTAGAAACATACCCATCCAAAAACTTCACATCTTCTTCCAACTGAACAACGCAGACTTTGCATTTGACTTCATCTGAAAGATAGGAAATGGTATTTCGCCATCGTCTGTAATGTGCATCTCACTTCTTTTACATGTAGCAGGTAAATCCAACCTTTAGTTCTTGCTGTCTTTTGTTTTTCCTGCCACATTTAGTATTGTATGCATGATGTTATCGAAGAAGTTTTTCTCGATATGCATCACATCAAGATTTGGTCGAAGCAGATGATCCTTCCAATATGAAAATTCTTAAAATATGTTTTTCTTGTGCCAATGGTGATGCTCCCCATATCCGTCCGGCATATTACATGGAGTATACCAATTACCCCCCCCCCCCCACACTTAACTATTTCATGTGCACCATAATGATCAATTTGCACTTCGAGTTGTTCTCCAGTTAAATAGATTGTTGAGAGGGCACGGAGAATTGCTTTATGTCTAAACAATTTCTTGTTTCTCTGATAAGCATGGCGGATCAGTAGGAACCGACAACGACAATCAAACCAATTTATTTTCCTCCGCTGAAATGCATCTGTCCTATCAAGGCAATGCGGGCAAGATAATCTCCCATGCGTTGTCCAACCTTTTTGCATCCTATATGCAGGACTGATTTTCCATATAAGCACAGCCTTCATTGTGAAATTCCTCTGTACCAAAAAAATCATAAGTTCGAACTCCAATATACCATAACTCCTTCAACTCATGTATAAGAGGCTGCAAAAATACATCGAGTGACCGCTTCGAATGTTTAGGTCTAGGAAAAGGTATAGACAAGAAAAGAAATTCATTTTCCATACACATCCCGGGTGGAAGGTTGTATAGTGTAACGATAACAGGCCATAAAGAGTATTGCCTGCCAGACATTTCAAATGGACTAAATCCATCGGTGCATAATCCAAGCTAAACATTCATGATATTTCTACAAAACTCAGCATGTACCGTTTTGAAAATTTTCCATGCCTTGGCATCTGAAGGATGACTAATCTCCTCGTACGTCTACAAATAATATGCATGCCATCTCATCGCTGTTGTTGTCCTTTCAGAATGATACAATTATTTCAGCCTCCATTATTGGTAGGTACCACATCCGTTGATATAGTATCTTGTTTCTTCCACTACTTTGCAACTTGTATCTTGGCTTCTTACAGAATCAACATTCCTGTAACTGAACATCATCTTTCCAATAGATCATACAATTTTTAATGCACATATCTATCATCTCAGAAGGTAACCCAAGACTAAAAACCAACTTTTGAATCTCATAATATGATTCAGCAGACACGTTGTCTTCTGGCAACTACTCTTTCAACAATTCTGCCCATGCATCCATACAAACCTCAACCAAATTATGATCTGTTTTAATGGTGATCATCATCATCCTAGATGTCAATGATAATTTCGACAGACCTTCTCTACATCCATCGTAGATTGGCTGATTTGCAGCATCTAACATTTCATAAAATCTTTTTGTATCTAAGTTAGGTTTCTCAACTATATTATCAGCAAATGACGCAATTGTTTCATAAAATGCATTTGTTACCATGTTATGAACTCTATCATGCTCTAGACCTCCCTTATCTGCACGATAATGATCACGGCAATGCAAATTACTGGGTCCCCCCATCAACATTTAATAAATGCTTCCAGATAGTATCACTAAGAGCAAAACTCTTATTTTTGCACTTCTGACAAAGACATAACATTTTACCGGTTTCAATGGTGAGTAGTGTTTGACCCGCCTGGTACATGAAGATCTCCAATCCGTTGATAAACTCTTGTGTCACGTTTCCATTGGAAATTTTATGCATATACATCCATCTTCTTTGTCAACGTACATCACTTGCACAAGATATTTTTTTTTTTGAATATGCTTTTGTTTTTTTGAGAAAATGTTTTCTTTGTGTTTGAGGTTGTGATTTTCAAAATGGTAGAAATGTGATATTTATAGGAAATTTGCGGATGTGATAACATGAGATAGTCCACTCAGAATAAAAATCGATATAACTAAAAAATATTTCATCGTTTTGACTTGAAATTAAACCGACCTAAAATTAATCTAGCCGATCCGAAATGAAACTGATTCCAAAATTTTCTTTCGGTATGGTTAATGGCATTTTGTACGGATTGTTAATAAAATCTCATAATAAAAAATATGTTTAATTTTCGGTTATGTATAAAGAATATGAACTCATCCATGTATTGCTATTCAGTTTTAGATTAAAGTCAATAAGCTTTAAAATTCTATTTTGTCAAAAAATCTTCAAAACCCCATAAATACATAAAATTAAATAATTGTGCACATCTACTATATATTTTAAAAGTAACTTTAAAAAAAAATTGGAATATATTTTCATACATAGCCATCAGAATATCTATTAAAATTATTTTGAAAAATACATAAAACTATTTTGGGAGGAAACTTTTGTACGAAATTCCTACTATCTATGTTGCCAAACTAACAGTTATTTCATTTTACAAAATCAGTTTACAAACATCAAAATATTTTTATAATCTATTTTTATTAATTAGATTAATTTAACTAATAATTCTTTTAAAAATAATCAAAATCTTTTAATCAACTATTTTATTTTCAGAAAATAATTAATATTTATTTTTTCATCAATTTAAAATAAAACTAAAGAGGGTGCATTGGACTGAGTATTTAGAGAGATTTGAGTTTAAATGACAAATCATATGTTATTGAAATATGAATTTTAAAATATCTTTTAAATCTAGTGTTATTGGATTAATAATTTTAAATTATACACTCAAATCCACTGTTATTAGAAACATGATAAGAATTTGATTTAAATCAAATCTCACATGAAATTTTAAATCAAATTCTAATCATGTTTTTAATAACAGTAGATTTGAGTGTATAATTTAAAATCATTAATATAATAACACTGAATTTTAAAAGATATTTTAAAATTTATGTTTCAATAACACATGATTTGTCATTTAACTTTAAATGTCTTTAAATACTCAGTCTAATACACCTTCATAACCAATAAGACCTTAATATCAAATATATTTTTTCAAAATTTTGTTATTTTGCACGAGATATATGATACAGATTGTATATATACTATAATTAAGTGTGAGCATGTCACTATGCACCATTCACCAATATACAAAATTCACTTTATTGTTCCTAATATTCATGAAAGGTACATTTTAAGTGGCATCCTGACTCCAAATTAAATAAGAAGATATATAAATAGGGAGATTGGAAGACAGGCTGGAGAATGTCAAATTTATATGATTGTGACCTTAGTGTTACACTTTCATCTCATGTTTGCTCCAACCATCACTACTGCGTGTCTCGCGCAATAAATTTTCTTTATATATAATAAATCCACTTAGTTATCTTTATGCACTTTTAAAAAATTGAAATTTCGTTGGTTTTTAACTTAATAAAATTGTGATATCAATTAGAAAGACAAAAGACTAAGAATCAAAGTATAGAGAATATTAATCTCGGTATTGATATCATTGTAGTGAGGAAGGATCTATATATCATAAAGACATAAACCAGATCATAAACCAGAAAAAGAAGAATGATTTCTTTTTCAAAAAAAATAAAATAAAATTTGTCTGTTGAGATATATAACCAGCGCAGAAAAACAGTTTTGGCAATTGTTACATTCATGAATAATCTGTGATCATTTTATTAGTATAAGATACTACCAGTATCGCATGCAGTAGCCACTTTTCATTATTAAAATAACGTAATCAGTATATAAACATCTACTCATTGCATTAGAACAGTATTGTTAAGATATTTGGACATTATTATTTTTTTTAACTATGATCAACAAATTCGACAAGCAGTACCAGCTCAATATTTTCATTGGTCTTAAAAAAAAATATAGACCCTTAAAAAATTTTATACAATTTTTTCTAAAAATATTTTTTGAACTACTAAACATTTTTAGATGAGTAATATTTTTCTAAATTTTATAGTTAAAATAATATATATATATATATATATATATATATCAGATCCTTTAATTACTAACAATTAGAATTAGACTTCAAAGCAGTCGTTTAGACTATATACTGGTTGCTTTTATCAACATCCTCTTTTAAACTTCACATTATATTTGTTCTCTTTCGCCTAATATTTCCACATCTTCTTCCTTTACAATAGTTTTATTTAATAAAATTCAACACCATACCCTACTATTTTTATTTTAAATAAAATTATATATGTTTTTATTTTTGTAATTGCATATTAATAACAATTACTGATTGAAATTAAATTAAGATAATAGAATTTTAATAATTTTAGTCTTTTTTTGTATTTTATTTCCTTAACTGATTTTTTTGCAGGTAATAAAATAATAATTAACGATAATTGTTTTATATATATATATATGTGTATATTACCAAAAACGATACAATACATTAAACAAACACACCCAATAAAATACGCATAACTTAACTGACAAACAATAAATTCAACTCACACAATAAAGCACTTAGATCACACAGAAAGATTTATAAATATTTTTAATCACTAAACATTTTCGAATTTTGCCCATATGTATTTGACAAGATCTGCTTGCAGTTGGTGATGTGCATTTGAATCATGCAACTCGGATCTAGCACGCACATGATTTGCAAATGAAAGTAGCATCTCTGTCGAGAATGCTTGTGGATTACTAGACCCACTTACTTGGGATTGATCATAATCGGTCAAAAATTGCGTATATGTATCTTGCTCATCCTCAACAATCATATTATGCAATATGATACATGACCTTATGATGATAGCCAAATCGGCTATATCCCACATGCGAGCTGGTTCACGAATTATTTTGAATCGAGCATGTAACACTCCAAATGCACGTTCGATGTCTTTCCGACATCCCTCTTGATGTTTGGTAAATAATTTGTCTTGCTCACTTTGAAGAATTCTAATTGAATTGACGAAAGTTAGATAAGAAGGGTAGATACCGTCAGCTAGATAGTATGTCATATTGTATGGACGTTGATTCGCAAAGAAGTTCACCCTTGGAGTATTTTCTTGCTTAACATCATCGAACACTGGCAAACGGTCTAGAACATTTATATCGTTTAATGTGCCTAAACATCTAAAAAAAGCATGTCAGATCCAAAGAATATAAGATGCAACAGCTTTAAGAATAACAGTGGTGGTTTCTTTATCTCCTGAGTAAATTGTCCTTCCCATGCTGTGGGACAATTTTTCCACTCCTAATGCATGCAATCAATACTTCCAATCATCCCCGGGAACCCCCGACTTTCACTAACTTGCAGTATTCTTTGCAAGTCATCGTGAGTTGGGACTCTGAGATATACTTCCTTATACAATCGTATGATTCTTGTACAGAATCTACGCAAACACTCTAATGTTGTAGTACCTCCTATTTTGATGTATTCATCGACCGCGTCAGCCACCATACCATATGCTAACATTCGCATAGCTGTGGTATATTTTGCTAATGGAGATATACCTTCTTTATTGGATGCATCAACTCTTTGAATGAAGTAGATGTCACTACTTGATAGGTTTTCAATGATTCGAAGGAAAACATGTTTTCACATCCGGTATCGCCGACGAAATATTGCATCGCCATATGTAGGTTGATTGGCAAAGTAGTCTTCAACTAGCCTTTGATTTGCCGCTGCATGATCTCTTTTGTAATATTTCCTCTTGGTGCGAGTTGCATAGTCTTCCTCAATTTTGTTTCGACGCTCTCTAAACATGTTGACAATATACCTCTCCTCGATTTCAGACTGTTTCTTGTAAGCTTCAATATCAAAAAGAAATTCTGATGGATCCATTGATATCTTTTAGTAAAATGATATTTTATAGAATTGGTACATCAATAGAAGAATGAGCCCCCATTTATAAGAAATTCAGTGGTTGAAATCAACGGACTCAAATAAATAATAAAATGTAGTGAATTAAGAGATAAGGTTTGGATTCTCTCAACAAAAGCCAAAAGTCTCAGATACATGCATCGACAAGACTAAAATTATTAAAGCATAAAACAACAAAATGTATACAGAACACATGAATAAAATTATTAAAATATAAAACAACAAAATGTATACAGACACACATGACTAAAATTATTAAAGCATAAAACAACAAAATATATAAAGACACACATGACTAACATTATTAAAGCATAAAACAACAAAATGTATATAAATACACATGACTAACATTATTAAAACATAAAAAAACAAAATGCATACAGACACAAGACTAACATTAATAAAACATAAAACGATTAAAATACAATCACTTGAGAAAAATTAATCTGAAAATAGATCATGGTTCAACTCCTCCAACAATTGTTTACTCTGGTCATCGAGATGCTGTTTTGCAGTTAGCTTCATAAACATCTTCATCTTCTTGG
>CM051371.1:6360701-6383437 GCA_028015245.1 Cardamine occulta
CTCGAGTCTTCTCTTTCATTAATTGGTTTGCCGCCTCCTCCTGCGTGGCTATTATATCTAATCGTTCTAACTCTCGCTCTTTGAACTGTTTGCATTCATTACAAGATTCATTGACCACTTCCAAGGCTGTACCTTTTCCTTTCGTTTTACCTTTTTTTTAGCTGCATCTCTCTCCATCGGACGAGCAATAGATCCCACCGAATTTGAGTCACTTGCATCACTCTCGTGGGATCTTTTAGATCCACTGCTTCTAGATCATGTATTTTCTCCTACTTGACTACCATGACGTGGTTGATCACGGATTGCGAGCCATTATGACATTAAATTATAATGTCCATTCCCACCGCTTATGTATAGTTCATGCGCTTTCGCCAAAACATTATTCTCCGACCATCCGCTTTGTTGCATATGTTTAGCGTTGTCATAAGCACTAGTCCATTTGCCCAAAAATTTGTTGATGTAGTTGTGATGATTTCTGCACGAAACTCCATCACGCGGAGGATCGAATGAGAAATGCTCATTACAATACTCCGAAATTTTACCCCAGTATGCTTCACTTTTTGTTTCTGCCAACAACGCTGTTTGTTCCATATTTTATCCACCCACTAAGTAGCACCAAATTTTGAGCAGTGGTCCATTAGGGGCTTATCCGGCGAGCATTAATTGAATCTTTACATTTGGAGTGGCTTCATTAACACCGCTTGTGCCACCAAGAGCCATTTGTGGAGAAAACTCGGAGAACTCACTTGCTTCAACATTCAAAACATTTTCATGGCATGTTGGAGTAGAAGAATAAGGGGATGATTGAGATGAATATGATATCACCGATCCATAATATGGTCGAAAATTTGGAATAGCTGACAGCATGAAAATATTTGGTGCAAAACCAAAATTTGGTATATTTTGGGGTTGGACGGAAGACTGGTTTTAAAATTGATAAGGGTTAGGATTTTGATAGTTAAAAAGGTAATTAGAAGAATTTTGAGTGTTAAAAAGATCATTGTCGGAATCCATTTCACTAAAAAAGATGTTTAAAGCTTTAAATTAGAGTTTATTAGAGATTAATTAGAAACTTATAGTTAAAAATGAGTTTTTGTGTGTGTCCGAATTAAGTGAATCAAGTTTATTAAGTTTCTATTTATAGAAAAAAATAAATGATAAATTTTGGTATAAAAATAAAAATATATAAAATTAATTTGATATAAAATAATTGAGTTTAAATTATTAGATGAGATGAAATATCTCAGATATCTTATCAACGAATGAAAAGTCACTACCATTTTCTTATCCACAATTTATTCCATAATTTTTTGTTTTTTTATTATATCATTAGTTTAACCAATAAAAATTGTACATCTAACAATTAGAAAATCTATTTTCTAGGCTTTAATATATTGTAAATTATCAACTCATTTTTTGCCAACAAAATTACAACACCCTAATAATTATTTATCAACGATCTCATTGTATATACCAACAAAATTACAACACCCTAATAATTATTTATCAACGATCTCATTGTATATAGCCTTATCCCGTCCTCTCATCTAAGTCGGCCCTGTTGACAACTAAACTCTCGTTCTATCTGACACGCACAGTACTCATACATACATATATATAATTCAAAACTATTTAGCCGCTTTATTAGTTGTCTTGTCATCATGTAAAACACATCTTGCAGAAGATTGGATATGAGCCTGGATAGAGTTTAGAGCATATGGTATTTTATCTAGTTAAACCCACTAAACTAAGAGGCCTGCCGATTACTTTGTTTATTTATTACCCAAAACCCATATATGTTATTGTAACTAGACATGGAATCCACAATTTAAGAAATTTTTAATAACTTCAAAATAAATCCATTCGGGTTTTCTTATATTTGTTATTTTAAACCTAATTAAAATACAAAAAGTTCCAACTATTTGAAATTATATTGGAAACTGTAATAAATAAAGTTAAAAATGAGGTCTATCAAGAATATCAAGTAGAGTGTGAAGAGGTATAAAACTTCTTTTGCTTATACAGAAAGGTATAAAACAACTGTGTTTTTGTTAGTATTTGGTATTCCAATCAAATTAATCCTAACCAGAACTGATAACGAACATAAATCAGACTGAATTTAGAACCAATTTCAAAGAAAAACTAACTAAAAATTTTCAGAATATATATAATGTCCCATAAATTTTTAATGAAATGTTCAAACTTCATATATTTAAAGACTAGTATTATATTTTAATCTAATGTTGATTGCTAATACAAGGGACACCCGTTAATTAGTATTCTTCAGTCTAATCTAATGTTTGTTCCGATCAATTTTCTTACGTTAGCTGTATTTCTAAGACTTCGCATAAAATGATAGTAATTTTAAATTAGCAATTTGCCATAGTGGGAAATTAGTAGGTAATTGGCAGAAAGTTAACTAAGAGTCTTTATTATTGTAAATCGTTAGCTTATCTGTCAATTGACTCTTACAAACAATCAAGATCGATTTGGTCTCAGATATTTGTCTGCCTATTTATAAATATATAAACAAATCACAATTACTCATGCACGCCTAAATTATAAACTATCAGAAAACTAAATGCGCAAGCTGTATCCAAATGATTCAAACTAAGTGACTATATAATATAATATAACTAGATGCAATTCCCAAAAGTCTTTCAGGAAGATGATTATAAATTAACTCCTTTTCAACTAAATATTTTTAATCCATTGCCCAATCTGATGAGAAAATTTTACAAAAAAAAAAAAGAATGTGCAAATATGAATCTACATTTTTACCAAAATACCAAAAAAAAAAAATGATTCTTCATGAATAATTAACAAATTAACCCTAACCATCAGTAGTAGTAGTAGATATTCACAACATTCTAGCTATTCCAAAAATCAAACATGTTAAATTGTAAAAGCCATATTGTTTGGAAATCGTCGATATAAAGTATTTTTTTTTTTCTTTTCGTCGTTAACAACTGTAATATGCATGCAACTTTCGACTCACAAAAAAAAAATCTCATGCCACTAAGCTTGATCCTAAATGCTTTGGCCTTCGGGGTTTTCACGTCGACGGCAGATGAATAGTCATCATGATCTAAAAAGTTATTCAACTATGAATCAAAACTTGTAGAACAATTTATATCAATCATAGAAATGTCCAAATGGTTGACGTGATTTACATATATTATATGAGACTGATCCACTAAGTTGTGAGAAGACACAAAACTTTGAATACCAAAGAAGTAATAATAAATTAATAACCATTGATTTCTTTTATATTTATATAAAGAGTTTCAACCACTTGAATTGAATCTTATATCCACATTTTGTCTAATAAAGATCTCATATAAGTCCACAGATAAAAATTATGAAAATGGTATAATTTGAAAGAAAAAAAACTTACCAAAATTATTTATAACGTACAGAGAGAGAGACAAAAGCCAGCGATAAATAAATAACGCGTCTTTCTTTAGACGGAAATGTTTATAAATAAAAGAATATCGTATTGGACCACTCTGCTTACTTTGATTTGAACAAACAAAATTAAAAAAAAAAAAACGAAAAACTAAAATTTTCCCCAACGAAAAAACCACCTAACATTTTTTCACAAAAAAATAAATACATATTTTTACAGCACAAAGACAAACGTATTAATTATATAGTTAAATTTCAACAAAGAAAAAAAAAAAGAATTCAAGAGTAGGTGAGACCATAAAACTCACTAGTACCGCTCCCCACCAGCCTCACTTCTCATCGGCGAATTCACTCCATTTCTCAAAGTTCTCGGGTGGTTTCCACCACTATTCCTCGGCGACTTAGCCGTCGGCGACCGGAGATGATTACTTTGTTGATGATGATGATGACTCTTACGTGGCTTATTACCAACACGACCTTCCTCTTCTTTATTATCAGAAACTGACTTCTCTGGTGTACTTGGCACCGTGTAAGTAAATGTTCCCATAGGAATATCATTATAGTCTTTAAGATCATTGAGAATAGTGACAACATCGCTCATACAAGGCCGGTTCTTAGGTCGGTGGCTTAAGCATTGGTAAGCTAGAGTTGCTGCCTTTTTAGCTCCTGTCTCTGAGTATTGACCTTCTAGTCTCGGGTCCATGATTCGGCTAAGTTTACGTGGATCGTTGAGCATTGGACGAGCCCAATCCACAAGGTTTTGTTCCCTTGATGATCTCTTCTTGTCAACTGATCTTCGTCCGGTTAATAACTCAAGCAACACAACTCCAAAACTGTACACGTCACTTCTTGCTGTTAAATGACCAGTCATGATGTATTCAGGAGCTGCATAGCCTTGTGTCCCCATCACTCGTGTTGACACGTGTGTGTCGTCTCCTTCTGGTCCGTCTTTGGCTAAACCGAAGTCAGATAGCTTTGCCGTGTAATCCTGAATTTGAGATTAGAGATTTGTTAGAATTTTTTTTTTTTGTTCACCGGATATTATTTAATTAAAACGGTTCAGAAATCCGAAAAAGACTTACGGAATCTAACAAGATATTCGAGGCTTTGAAATCCCGATATATTACGGGATTTTCAGCATCGTGTAGAAATTGAAGACCTGTTGCAGCTCCATGAGCGATCTTCATCCTTATTGACCATGGAAGCGACGCAGAATATCCTGAAATTTTATTTAAAAAGTTATAAAAAAATCTGTTAGGACAGGAATTCGACGAAAAGTTGTCTGAAATAAATGATCGACCTACTTGTCATAAATTTAGTTCCAACAAGTTCTTGTCTGAATTAGATAATTAATGGCTAAGAAAATATAGAGAAATAGTAATAGAGATAGAGACTTACTTCTGAAAAGTTGATTCTCTAAGCTTCCTCGAGGCATAAACTCATAAACAAGAGTTCTATGTTCTTCTTCGCAACAATAACCAATCAGTTTCACTAGATTTTTGTGCTTTAGCTGTCCTAAAAACATGACTTCTGTCTGAAACAAATAAAAAATAAAATATCTTAACATTAAAAAAAAAATCCACAAAAAAAGCAAGAAACCGATCGAATTAAAAAAGAGAGGAAAAGGTACGAACCAGCCATTCACGGTGACCTTGAAGACCTTCAAGATCGAGTAATTTAACGGCAACAGGTTGAGCTTTAAGACCAGGACGAAGCTTATCATCAATGAAGCCTTTATGAACAGGACCAAACCCTCCTTCACCGAGGAAATTAGTAGATGAAAAGCTTTGTGTGATGACTTTAAGCTCAGCGAGGGTGAACACATGGAGATCTGATCCGGCTAGAGAGATTGATAGATCTTCTGATAAAGTGTTGGAACTTGGATTGCTCAAATCAAGAATCGATAGTCTTTGGAAAGAGCTCTGTTTCTTGATGACGCCATCTTTTCCTTTGGTTTTTTTTGGTGAAGCCAATATGGTTTCTGGATCTCCTAAACACCCAACAACGAATGATCTCCATGATACTTTCTTCTTCACCGCCATTGTTGATTGTTTTTATATTTTTTCTTCTTGTTGCTTTTTTGTTTATTGTAATGAGAGGAGAATGGTTTTTAAAGGAGAGAAGAGAAAGTGGTTTTTAAAGGTCACGAGGAGAGAAAGAAGAAGATTAATAATTTCAATTCAAATTCACCAACTACTACTTCTACTAGTCATTTAAAATTTTCATTCTATAGGTGGTGGCTTTATTTTTCTTTATTTCTAACCGTGCTTTGACATTGTAAATTTTGAATTATTTACGCGTAATTTTTAGTCTTTTTTGGTGTTTTTTCTAAAAAAATCAAAACGAGTTGATCAGTCAGTGGTAGGTGCTTTCATATTGTATGTAGATGGTGACCGCTTTGCCTCTTTTTCTAACGAACATACGTCTTATCTTTTTTCTTCAATGGACCATCAAAACTAAAACATGTGATTCTGATAAAATGACGACAAGAAAAAAGTGATTTCTATTTGTATTTTTGGGGATATTTTTAGATAATTGAAAGTTTTGAGTATAAAGCTAAAACACAACAATAGAGATATTTTGTTTTCTATTTTGTTTGTGTGCTTTTTTTCTTCTTTGTCATTTCTGATAGTTACAAGTTACAACTTACAAGCTGGATAGGGTGCTCTGTCCCGGTCAAATTTGACTACTAGATTTGGTAAAAATCACGATACCGTTTCAGTAAGATATTTTTGTTAAAGTCTATTTACATCTTAAAATTTTGGTAAAGTTTGATATTATCGTCTCAAGTGTAAGAAACATCATTATTAACTTGTATGCAAAATTCAGTCAATTTCAAACTTAATTGAAAATATAAACTCGTTTAAAAATTGTACACAGCAATTTTTTATTCTAGAAAAAGATATATATGGATAGTGATTGAAAATTATCTTTTCCTATCAAACTGTTATTAGAATTACAAACAGATCCAGAAAAATTTGCAGTTTCTATTTAGGGGCAATTACGTTTATGGTAACTGATAATCAAAAAATTTATAATGTGATATTAATTTCTATCACAATTTTAACGTGCTAAGTATTTTGTTAACGATAAAAATTTTGGGAGATATCAGCTCTAACTTCATATTGTTAACACGATAAAAAATATTATATCATGTGACATATATGAGATTCACATCTAAATTATTATTTAACGTGATATATAATATATTTTGTTAACATAGTTATGTATTAATATGGCGACTGATAATCATAATATATCATAATAATAAATAAATTATCACTTAAAACTTTATCCATCATTTTCAAGATAAATTCATTAATATATATATCACTACATATTTTATACAATGTAAAATAATAATTTAGATGTGAATATATATATATATATATATATATCATATGATAGTAATATTTTAATTTTATCGTGTTGATAAAATAATTATCCATTAAAGTTGAAGCTGACATTTCTCAAATATTTTGATCGCTAACAAAATACTTATCCTGTAAAACTCGTGATATGGACATTTTCATCCAGATTTTAATGTACATTAGCTATGTTAGTATGAAAGAAAAAATATGATAGATAACTAATTATGTTATTATCTGTTATCAAATAGTAACATAATCCTTCTATCTATAAACTGTTAATTAATGTTTTCTGAGACCCCATTTAATTAAACTTTTTGTCTAACTACTTTAATTTATTATTTTAATTTATATCATTAATTATATCTAACTGTAAACTTATGAACCAATATGTACTATCTTTTGTTTTAGTGTTAATTACTTCTCACTTTTTGTAGTAGGCATGAGTACAATCTTCCGAAAAGAGGACTCGGAAATTATTTCTAGGGATTTTCGTACTTTTCTGGTTTAGATTTTGCAATCTTGGTTCACAAGGATGATGAACTACTAAGAACCTAATTATCTACACATATTTCACATTTATAACAAAGTGAACAACTAAAATTTTGATGTCATGCCTATCTACAAATAATTTGATAATTAACGATAATATTATTTAGAAAGAGTCAACTTAAAATAAAAGGATTCTAGAAGAATGACACTCCCTCTTGTCCTTGTTCTTGTTCTCCAAGCAACCTAGGCAACAAATTGTTTGGTCAAAACAAATGAAAATAACCTAGAAATTTACATTTCAACAAACACACCAAAAAAAAAAACAAATATGAAAATAAAGAGTTTGGTTATCAAAAAAGAAAGATGAAAAAAAGAGTTTGGTAGAGATACAATATATTATTATAGATAGACAAATGGGTCAAGCTTCTAGAACACATCATTTTAGATATCAATAATTAGAAAGAAAAATATAATGAGAACAAGGGGGAAGAAGATCTCAACCGCGTTGTCTGAAGACGGCGACTTATTCGTCTCTGAACTATAATATATTTTGAGAGATTCGCTTTGTGACAATTACCCTTGGTCCCACCGAGTGGGTCCCGCTTGATCATCTTTCCGGGATCAAAGCTCTACTCGATTTGTTTTTTTTTTCTGCAATGACCTATCGTTTCTATTTTAATTTCCATTTTGCTTCGTGCCTTTGGAGTTGAAAAACATGTGGAGTTGGTTTCATTGTATCTTAGTTCAATGCTCCTTAAAAAGAGTGACGTTTTCAAAGGAAATAGAGTAAAAACTAACTTTGTGCCTACAAATATTAGAATACAGATCTGAATCTAAGACAGAACTATATGTATATTTTCTTTTTATTTGTTAATGTAATGTAAACTATATGTATATTCTTCCCGACCAGAATTTTTTTTTTTGGTGAGATTCTTATCCTTTATTTTTGTTTAATGCTGTGATTAGAGAGATACTATTCGATATAACCAATCACTTCTATAACAATATCTATTGATATAATTTTTTATTTTTCTCATTTTTGAGTATTTCTCACTCTTTTAAGTTTGAATGTACAACGCTAATTACTTAGCATGTAGGTAGCATGCAAATGGAAACAAGTAAGCAAAAGTAAAACCATGGAGAAACATGAAAATAATTTTTTCAAAAAATTAGAATATATATATATATATATATATGTGTGTGTGTATAGTTAAAATATATAATTAAACATCAAAACTATATTAAAATTATATTTGAAACAACAGAAAATCCAACACATAAGTATTTAGTAGTTTAACTAGAGATTAAAAAAATCAGAACCATCAAAGTCAAATAATAAATCAGCATCTTCATTCACATTCTTAAAATGTTTTCAAATTATTTATTTATTAAGTTTCCAATATGTTTCTCAAAAAAAAATGATGTTTTCATCGTGTTTATGTTTCAAAAACATTTTTAAAACAGAAAACGAACTTCAGACGAATATTTTCTTGCTACCTAGTTTAGCATGAACCTTTAGAATTTTTTTTTTTGAAATTTCTTATATAAACTCTTTACATACTAATCATGAAGTAGTCTTTTTATTGATTTGTGGAAGGAAAAAAAAATAATTGAGAATTGTTATTTGTTATAGAAATTTGTTTCATTATAAAAGGAGATTAATATGTTTCCAAAGTAAGAGATTCACGAGAAATGGTTGTCGATATTGATGTACCAAGATTTCAATTTCTTTCCAAGCTTAGGAAGAATCCAGAACTCAAATATTGACAGCGAAGACATTTCTACCTTCTAAAACCAGTATATCATGGTTTGATAATATGAATCATATGATAGTGTTTTAACATTCTACATTTTTAATATACTGGGACTGGATTATATGATAGTGTTTTAACATTCTATCTTTTTACAAGATATATTTTTAAAATATGTTTATATTCAATGAAACTGTATCTAATTTTCGGTTTTCCATATTTGTTGAAAGACATAAAGATATAACTTATATTTATGTGGACGCGAGATTTGGATTTGTGTGTATCGAACCGATTTTTTTTTTTTTTTTTGGCAATCTAATAAGCTTTCTTTTATAACACATAAATCAGAATATATATTGAGATAAGGAAAAAGGAAAGAAAAATATACGGAATAAGAAAATGTATGTGTTTATTTGTGTATTACAGTAAACGAAAAGTTTGAGAGTGGTAATTCAAGAGGATTACTCTCTTGAGGACATCTCATTAAATGTTTTAGCTAAATCGCTTTCATGATAACCATCTCATGAAATTCTCTCTATGTTTCTCTATGTATCCAATTTTTAATTTAACTAAATACTATATTAACATTACAAATTGTGGAATCACAAAAAAAAAAAAGTTTCTAATTGACAAGAACGTTTTATTATAAAAATAAGTAGTTTTACACGTGAAAAATTTGTTTTTGTCTTAAAGTCCATACTAACAATCAATGAGTTGGTTGGATGTATCAAACGACTTCTTGCAATTTGTATTTGGGATTTCAGACACATTTTAAAGTTCGGTTTTTTTTCAGACTTCTAGACCCCTAATAATTATAGTTACATAGTTAAAGAAAGCATGATCTAACAAAAATGCTTTAAATTTCTAGATTTGGATGAATAGTTCAAAATGACATTTTCATTATACACAGTCGCGGCATTGTTGGGGGCGCAAACGACATCAACGATGGTTCTCGGATTCCTACCAGCTTTGCCTTGGGAGTCTCAGAGTAGCTGAACTGGAACTCAACTAGCCCGCCGAAAAACTGGTCAAGACTCCTGAATCTCGGATTTAAATGGTGTGTTCCCCATCTAAAGAGATAACTTTTTTTTTAGACCCTTTAAAATTTGAGGTTTTTTCAACTCTAACTGATTGGGTAAATTTTAACCCTTTTGGATCGAGACAATTCTACGGATTGAGAAGAGAAAATACTCTTTATTAATCAATAATATTTAAATTACGATGAGTTAAATATGAAAACTTTCTATGTAGGATGGCATGTGAGGATCTTCGGAGATTCTAGCATCGATTGTCGAATATTTGGACTATGATCTCTGAAGATCCTCACAACCTACACACAAAGTTTTCATATTTAGCTCATTGTAATTCAAAAATTATTGATTAATAAAGAGTAATTTTTTTCTCCAAACACCAACAAACCCTCATTATATATTTTTGAGGTATTGAACAGTGAAATCTCAAATTTGAGGTTTCATTATTCAAAACCTCAAAGAGGTTTCACTATACAAAACCTCAAAATCTTTTCTATATTTTGATTATAGTCCTTACAATTTGTATCTTTTCTAAATAATCCTATTAACTTTAATAATTTCAAATATATCTTTATAAATTCAATTATGACATATAAAAATAAATAAATACATTAGAATAAAATCCAAATTATTAATATAAAAATATATTACATAACTTTAATAACTTTGAAATGCATTGATTAATCATATATGGGAACATTATGGAAATAAGTTGTTTTATATGTAATTTTATTATTTCTTTTATGTGTGTATTATTACTTTTTATTTGTGATTTTCATTATGGTGATATTTTATTTTTAATATTGTGTGTGATGTTGTTTTTAATGTATATTCTATATTTTTATAAAATTTTAATCATTAATAGTAACTACTAGTAATATTAAGGACCATAATGTAAAATAGAAAATTTTATAAAGCTAGATTTGAGGTTGCGTTGTTGGAGCAATATCATCTCAAACTCTTATTTTGAAGATGAGCCACCCTCAAAATAAGCTTCTCTATTGGAGATACCTTTAACCGGCTTGAAGTATCTGGTTCGGTGATGCGGAAGCTTTAGAGCTTGATCTGATTGAGGTTTTGGGTGCGTATTGGTTTGATGATTATTTCTCGGATTTTATTGTGGTTTCGGCTGTGTAGATATGGTTAGACGAAGGGAGAGTTTGCAGAAAAGAAAAATTGAAAGAGTAACAGGTTATAAAATTAAAAGAGTTTTGGTGAAGTGACTCTGATGTCAGATAGAAAGAAATGCCCTTGTGAGATTTTTGAATGATAAAGGTGTGAAAAAGAGTGATTATGGTAGTTCATTCTACCCCTAAAAGAACAGTGTAAGTTAAATATGATTACTAAAGAAACAATGTTTACCCAATTATCCCTATATTAGACCTGTGTAACAAATCAATAATTCCTTCATTTGAGGTCGGCACCGTAAGAATTGTGTGATTGTAAAAATTATGACTCAGTCACACCTTTGAATCTCTACTTTTTCATCGGCCTTTTTGTCGCCGCAATTTCCATGTGTCAACTGCTAACTTCTCTTTTCTGTTCATCACAAACTGAAAAATTTCTTCTGAAAACTTAATTGATCAATCGAATTTCGTATAGCTAATCAAAAGTTTTAAACTATATAAGAAAAAAAACATCTCCATTTAGTATCCAAATTCTTCCTATCTCCTATATAAACATCCTAGTCTCGACTGTTCATCTATAACAAAAATCTTTTGGGGAAAAAAGGAATCAACAAATCCAAAGCTATGTACTTTCATCATCCTCCGTATCAAACCGGCTTGTTTTACTCCATATCTCTGCTGTAGTGACCATAAAACTGCTCCTTATACGCAGCGTTTCATCCTTGAACATGACCAACGCGTATGTGCACTACAAATGCATCGAAAGCCAAGGGAAATATCAGGTTGGAAGTAATTACGAGAAAAACCTCAATAAAATCATCCATTCCACCTCTGCCAAGGATTTTCGCTGTGGTTTCAAGCAGATTACCTTGGTAGAGGTTCTGATTCCGTTAGCTTCACGTACCAATGCCGTGGGGACTCCTACGGACCCAAGTGTCGTTCATGCTACGACACTGCCCTCTCGGCGGTAACGTCACTTCAATATTATTGATTACTTCTAGCATATTTATTTAGATAAATGCACGAGTGCACACATAATTTTGATTATATCATAAAAATATATGTGCTATATATAAAAATAACTCGATGTTATATGTGAATTACTCCTTTCGTGCCACTGATACATATTTATACAATAGCTTCATAAGAGATGTCCAAGAAACAAGTGAATAATATGGTTTGACCAATGTCTTATATTTATATAATAGCTTCGTAAGAGATGTCCAAGAAACAAGGGGAGAATAATATGGTTTGACCAATGTCTTATGGAGATTTCTTCCATCGTTTCCGACGGAAAGATCGATTACGACAACAACATCTGCATGTCCAATACAAAGAATGCTAGCGGCGATCTGCCGGCGTTCAAGCAGAAAATATTTTTAACATTCTACCTTTTTACAATATATATATTTTTAAAATATTTTTATATTCAATGAAACTGTATTTAATTTTCGGTTTTCCATATTTGTTGAAAGACATAAAGATATAACTTATATTTATGTGGACGCGAGATTTGGATTTGTGTGTATCGAACCGATTTTTTTATTTTTTTGGCAATCTAATAAGCTTTATTTTATAACACATAAATCAGAATATATATTGAGATAAAGAAAAAGGAAAGAAAAATATACGGAATAAGCAAATGTATGTGTTTATTTGTGTATTACAGTAAATGAAAATTTTGAGAGTGGTAATTCAAGAGGATTACTCTCTTGAGGACATCTCATTAAATGTTTTAGCTAAATCGCTTTCATGATAACCACCTCATGAAATTCTCTCTATGTTTCTCTATGTATCCAATTTTTAATTTAACTAAATACTATATTAACATTACAAATTGTGGAATCACAAAAAAAAAAAAGTTTCTAATTGACAAGAACGTTTTATTATAAAAAAGTAGTTTTACACGTGAAAAATTTGTTTTTGTCTTAAAGTCCATACTGACAATCAATGAGTTGGTTGGATGTATCAAACGACTTCTTGCAATTTGTATTTGGGATTTCAGACACATTTTAAAGTTCGGTTTTTTTTCAGACTTCTAGACCCCTAATAATTATAGTTACATAGTTAAAGAAAGCATGATCTAACAAAAATGCTTTAAATTTCTAGATTTGGATGAATAGTTCAAAATGACATTTTCATTATACACGGTCGCGGCATTGTTGGAGGCGCAAACGACATCAACGATGGTTCTCGGATTCCTACCAGCTTTACCTTGGGAGTATCAGAGTAGCTGAACTGAAACTCAACTAGCCCGCCAAAAAACTGGTCAAGACTCCTGAATCTCTGATTAAAATGGTGTGTTCCCCATCTAAAGAGATAACTCCTTTTTTAGGGCATCTACAATAGACCCTTAAAACTTTAACATTTGAGGTTTTTTCAACTCCAACTGTTGAACACATGACTTTTTACTTGTTAGATAAATACTAAGAAAAACATAGTTTGGGAGGTTCTTCCAACAGTTTCTACACGCAGTAATGTAACACATTACACACATGTAAAGTAATTTGCATATGATCATTGGTTATTTTTGTTTTATTTTCTGTAGTGGCTTTAAAATGTGTGTGCATTATGCTTTGTTTTTAACGAAATATATCAACGTTCCTAAGTGGCATATTTTTAGCGTTGCTAGTCAACCGCTAAATTTAAAACAAATTCAAAAGTGTCAAGTGAATTGAAATCTAGAAATATTACTTCCAAAATTTCACATGATAAAAGTGTATACATATCGAAAAAGTTCTGAACTAGTTGAACAACTTCAATTCTGATCCTCCCAACCTCCTTCATGCACCATAACACTAACAGTTGTGGAAGTAATTACGAGAAAAGCCTCAATAAATTCATCCGTTCGAGCTCTACCAAGGATTTTCGCTGTGGTTTCCAGCACATTTACCTTTGTAAAGTCCCCACCCACGTATCAGTACCGTGAAGCTTACTTTTTACATCCTTTTAAAATATTTTTTAGAAATATACGACCATGGTACTGCACTTACCTTACCCAGAAGTAGAATTTTCCGAAATAACTTTTCTGCAATTTTTGAAAATTTTTCTGGGATGTCTACACCCTAGATTTCCAAATACACAACCTAATAATAATAAAATATTACTAAAATAATTAAATACTAAAATAAATAATATTATAATCCTAAACTAAACGCACGACTTACCATAAGTCGTCTTCTCCAACTATTCTCTGCAACTCTTCACAACATAACAGCCGTAACACTACCACCAAGATCCATCGCCGCCACTATCATCCCGTCGACATCACCATCACAAGCACCAGACTTCCTCTCGCCACCACCAATCTCCACGCCAACATCACCCGTCACGATCAAAAATTTCATGACGCCAAACACCATCACCGACATCACCGTTCAACACAGTCACGGCACCCAAGTAACACCACCGCTCAAAGTCACCATCTCCAACGACCAGCACCAACGTAAAACAACCGCCTCTACGACACAGCCACGCGATCATCATCATCACGCCACCGACACCATACACCGACAGCGTCATTTTTGGCAACCAATATCACGACAACGTCATCAACAATGACAACATCAAAACAACTAAGGCGAAGGGGAGATTCTTACCGTGATGAAGGATTAGATGGAGAGAGAGACCCGACTTCTCACTCACGGCAATCTCAGCCAATGCTCAGCTCTCACTCTTCTTCTCTTTGCCACGCCTCAAAGTACAGCTCCTCTATTCTCCTCTTTGTCTCGCCTCACACAGCTCTCCCTTTCTCTCTTGATTTCACGATGGAGGCGACGAGCAAACTTGGAGAACATGGGCTAGAGATCGACAACAACTTAAAGAGATTCTTAGGGTTTCATTTTTCCCAAAACTTCACTTAAGTCCCTCAACTTTCCAATTTTTTCAATTCAGCCCTCAACTTCCTAATCTTCTCAAATCGACCTCACAACTTCCTGATCTCACAGAAACAACCCCAAACTTTTTGATTCTTATTTTTAACACCCCAGATTTTTATTTGATTTAAATTAATCTGTATAACTAAGCTCTTTAATCCAAAACAAATAAATTCATCTTTCCGTTCCCGGGATACGGATGTTACACTTATACTTAGTTACTATGCTTGAGAGTGTTTTTTATTCTTTTTTTTGTGCGTGTGTATATCATATATGTTTTTTTTCTTATTAAACTTTGGGAATACAATACATAACCATATGATTTTGAAAGTTGTAATTTTTTTGCCATCTATTAATCATTATTATTAGAGATATTTGATCTAATCCTATTATGATGCGCGAATACCTGCTGCAGTACATGTGATTACGATGAACAACTTTTTTAAACAGTAATTCTATGGCGCAAATTCTTCTCTATATGCGGTTTTGCATGTACGATATCCCTATTATATACAGACTCTCTTACAACACTCGGATCTACGGCAGATGGTTCTACATGTACGACATCTCTATGATGGACATACTCTCCCGCAACACACGAGACCATGACAGACGACTCTATCTGCAGCACACTGAAACCTCTGAAAAGCTTTGCATCTTTTAATCTGCAAGAAATTATGTTATATGGGGTTCGAACCCCATACCTGGTGTAGAAGTCTTTAAACCATTAACCAATATTGCCAAAAGTGCTTCAAAATGAATAAAAATGTAAAGAATCATAGTTTTTATAATACAATTTAATAGAATTGTAAAGTCAATAAAAACTAAACTTTTTTGAACAACAAAGGATAATGAATGGAATTACAAAATCCACGTACTAATAACACATGAGGTTTGATTGGCAACCTTCAACCATCTCGTTTATAAATGAAACAGCTTGAAGGTTACCAATCAATGGAGCGATTGGAGAAAATGGTTGAAGGAAGCGGTTGGAAGATAAAAAATGAGCGGTTGGAACCACTTAAAAAATAAGATGGTTCATTTGTAAACGAGGCATTGATTTTTATACATTTTATTTTTATTTTTATTTTGAAAATAGAATTCATATATTATTTTTTAAATAAAATTTTGAAAATAGAATTTATTTTATTTTGAAATATTTTAGATATTTTTAATTTATTTTATGTTATTGTTTATAACATTTGTTTTACTATTCAACCGCTTGTTACCAATCATAACTATTATATAAGGGGTTTCTGTTAAAAAAACCATCAATCTTTTTTTTTTTTACAAGATTAACCTTCACCCAAAAATTTTGCAAGTCAACCCTATCACCTTTAAAGTCACTCGATATATAACCTTTCTACATATTGTCAATGTAACACCGTTTCACTCTGGCAAAAAAACTGACAGAAACAACAAAACGATGCAGTATATGATTGTTTTATTATAAGTAAAACAACATGGTTTTTTTATGTTTCATCAAAACAACATGATTTTTTGTTGTTAACATTAAAACAACATGATTTTTATTAGGGCTTTTTATTACAATTAGGAAAAATTGAATTTGAGATAAACTAAAATTTGGGATAAACAAACTAAATTCATGAAATCATTTGAACCAAATCGACATCGAGCTTCTCTTTTGAAGAGGAGCCCTAGAAACAGAGTTGCAACGAATCACCACATTCACTTCTTCGATATCTCTCCTTCACAAACTCCATCATCCTCTTCGCCATTACCTAAATTCCTCAGCAAAAACCAAAGTTGAAGACTTTGAACTTTGAATTCCTATAGAATTAAAGCGACAAAACCAAAACCCAGAAAAGAAAAAACACAGATCCGATGAATCAAGTACAGTGGAAGAACAAATTAGGGTTTGCCTAAAGCTTAGATAGGACGGTGAAGCAGGAAGAAGGAGAAGAATAGTCTCAGTCTTCATAATCTCCGCCGCCACAACTCTCGTTCCTTTCCTCCGCTTCTCACCTCTGTCTTCATCTTTCCTCTTCCTCTTTGATCTGTGAGAGCTGAATTTGAATCTGGATTCAGAGCTGGATTTGAATCAAATCCTTCCATTTGAGTATAGAAATGCCAAATTTAGTAGAGATCTAATTTTATAATTACACATCTGAGGAATCCAATTTGATTATCAGATGTTTACTACTCGTGTGATAATCAAAACTAATTAATTAATTAATTAACTAACATTTTATTAATGAATAATTAGATATTATTTCATAAAAAGTAATATATTTTTGTTTTCCCAAAACGACATCGTTTTTTTGTTTCCGTCAATTTTTAACAGACCAAAACGGTGTCACGTCGACCATATGCAGGAAGGTTATTTAGTGGGTGATTTTTGAAGTGATAGGGTTAATCTGTACAATTTTCAGATAAGTGTTGAACTTACAAAAAATATAAAGATTGATGGTTTTTTTTTGCAGAAAACCCATTATTTAACCGCTCGTTTAAATTTAACCGTTTTTTCTATTCCGCTATCTCTAATCGCTTTTTAACCGTCTATTTTATAACCATTAAGAAAATTAACCGCCGTATTTAATATAACTTACATAAATATTTCTAGATAAGCATCGATTGATATAACTTTTATAATTAGTAGATTTGTATGATTTGGGTTACTAAATTCGGGAAATTTGATATGAAAAAGTTGGAAGGCATCAAACTTTGGAAATAGTAATTAAATTTAATAGTTCTAATTATTTGTAGATAGATCATTTGCTTAATGACGAATGATGAGAGTTGGATAAATTAAAAATCCACTGCTAACTTATTTTAATGAAACATGTTTAAAATTAAAATAAAATATATGACAAGGGGAAGAGGGCCAATCACGTTTTTGGTGGAGTTGTTTAAGTTTATGTTTGAGTTTGGATTTTTTGGGTTAGAAAATATTATAACAAAATTAATCCACATAAATTTTGGATCAAACATTTTAAATTATAGATTCGGTTTCAGTTGTTTGATCAAATTAATCAGTAACTAATTGAATTTTTTTTTTTTTGAAAAAGATTCAAGTTATATAAAAGAAATGTCTAATAGTAGTACCTTCTTATTATTATCCATGGAACCAAACACAGATCTACTAAGAAAACAATATTTTAAAAGCCTTCGGACAAAAAATAATATCACCAAAAATCTTTGAAAAAATATTTTAGAAAACATAATGGTGAAAACACCTTTATTTTTTTAATAACTACTAAAACTCATCTCTTACAAAGCAACATTATATAATAACATAAGTGTTTCTCCTGGTGATGGCACATCAGATTTTTGGAGCTTTGAAAAAGAGGTGATCCCACTTTTTCTGATTGATTGGTCTCTCTATGTCTTGTTTGCTTTGTGGCGAGTTGGACGAGACTAGAGATCACTTCTTTTTTCTTGGCTTTACTTGTTTATGATTTGAACTAATACGCGGAGACCTCTTCTTAGAAATCATATCACTGGCAAGATACGCTTCGAAATCTAATATGAGGTAGGCCCAACCCCATTGATCGTGCGCTACTTCATCTCTACTTCATCTTTGGAGAGCATGTAACGGTCGCAAGCACCAATCAGGCCCGTGCCTATGTTACTACTTTAGAAACTTTGGCTTAGGGCCCTTAATTTTTACATAATTTTAGGGCCCTTAAATTTTGTAAAATATTAGTAGTATTAGGCTTTTTATCATTATTCTTTATTTTTCTAAACTAATTGTTAATGAGATTAAAAAAAATTAGGGCATCAAACTCTAAAATCTCTAGATTCTAATCATCTCTTTTCTTCTTTTTCTTCAGTGTTTACCATCACTAATCACAAGTAAGTTTAGTTTATACTATGTTTTGTTAGTATACAATTTTAGAGAAATTGATTAACTAAACTAACAAGTTTTTTTTTATAAATTATGTAACCTGCAATTATTTTTTAAAATTTCAGAATAATGCCTCCAAAAAGCATGAAGAAGGGACCGTGTGGAAACGATAAACGAAAAAAGAAAGACCGAATAGATGCACTCATTAAATCTCAAGAGAATGGCTTGTTCAGGTATTTCAAAAAATCTGAAACTCTTGATGCTTCTGTAGAAAATAATGATGAACAACATGATACTGTTGAAGATGATGGAATGGATGAGAATTTGGAGAGAGAAGAAACAAATTTTCAGGAAAGGAATATGAATGCAGTGGATGAAGAGAATTTTAATGATGTGGATGAAGAAAACTTCAATGAGGAAAAGGATGAAGATAAGACTGAATGTGAAAAGGGTGATGATCCCACAGAGAATTGTGGATTTTTGGATATGTATGATCCTGGAAACTGGACAAACATAAAAAAAGGATGGAATGAATGGAGAGATTTTATGGTTGTACAAGGTCCAATAAAAAGATTGCATGATGGTTATTGCTTTGAAAAAGATGGTCTTAAGAGGCATTTCTCGCATCGTTATTATACAATAGAAACGACTGATGGAAGAAAACAAGATCGGCGTTGGATAGTTTACTCAAAAGCAGTAAAAAATTTTTTTTGCTTTTGCTGTAAATTGTTCAACCAGAATGACAAAACTCAACTGGGGTCTGTGGGATTCAATGATTGGAGAAACATTTTGAAAATGCTTAAAGAGCATGAATCTAGTCGAGAACATATTGTTTGTATGAACCAATGGGTGGAACTAGAACTCAGGTTGCAGAAAAATCAGACTATTGATAAATATGCTCAAGATGAAATGAATAAAGAGAGAGCTCACTGGAGGCAGGTGTTGATTAGGATAATTTCTGTTGTAAAAACTCTTGCTAAACGAAATCTAGCATTTCGTGGAAGTTACGGAAAGATCGGAGAAGACGGTAATGGAAATTTTTTAAGTTTTATTGAGATGCTTGCTGATTTTGATCCAGTGATGATAGAACATCTTAGGAGGTATAAAGAAGGTGAATCTCAATATCACTATCTTAGCAACAAAATTCAAAATGAGCTGATAGCTTTGTTAGCTAATGAGATAAAAGGAAGGATTATCAAGAAAATTCAAGATGCAAAGTACTTTTCCGTCATTCTCGACTGCACTCCAGATATTAGCCACCACGAGCAAATGACTGTAGTCATTCGTTGTGTAGATGTTTCAGCCACTTCAACAAAGATCGAAGAATTTTTCTTAACATTTTTAAAAGTTGATGATACATCTGGAGAAGGACTTTTTGGTGAGCTTCAAGACGTGTTGGCTGCTTTTGAGTTGAAGATTGATGATGTCAGGGGGCAAGGTTATGATAATGGCTCTAATATGAAGGGAAAACATAAAGGAGTACAGAAAAGGTTACTAGAGATGAATTCAAGGGCGTTTTACACACCTTGTGGTTGTCATAGTCTTAATCTTGCACTTTGCGATATGGCAAACACTTCCTCAAAGGCAATCTCATTTTTCGGAATTGTTCAGCGAACTTATGTTTTTTTTACATCTTCAGTTAAGCGGTAGAAAATATTTGAAGATCAAGTGGATGGTCTAATACTCAAGGCGTTATCACATACTCGATGGGAAAGTCATGTTGAAAGTGTTAAGGCAATAAGATTTCAAGCTCCTAAGATTATGAATGCTTTAGTTTACATTGCTGAGAATAGTGATGATCTGAAAGAGCAGAGTGAAGCTGAATGTCTAGCAATAAGTGAAACTCATGGAATTGGAAGTTTCGAGTTTTTGGTTTCCATGGTTATTTGGTATGATCTTCTTTCTGTTGTGAACATTGTCAGTAAGAGTTTGCAATCCGAAGATATGAACATAGATGTTGCTATCTCTCAATTGAAAGGGCTGGTTTCTTATTTTCAAAAGTATAGAGATTCAGGTTTTGAGAAAGCAAAATTAGAAGCTAAAAAAATTGCAGATTCCATGGAAGTTGAGGCTATATTTCCCAAAAAATCCAAGAGAATCATCAGAAGAAAAAAAAATTATGGTGAAGAGTCAGAGAAAGTTGAAGGAAGTGTGGTATTATCACCAGAGGAAAGCTTTAGAGTTGATTACTTCATCCAGATCATGGATCAAGCTCTCTGCTCGCTTGAGACAAGATCTTTAGCAACAATATCTGAATGTTTTGTGAACTAAAACTTTTGAACTAAAACTTTTAAGAGAAGTTTTGCCAACAGAAACTAAGAGGCCTATTGAAGTGTTAGGTTTTTTAGAAAAAGTTGTAGATTGTTATCCTAATGCATGGATCGCTTATCGAATATTGTTGACGATTTCAGTTTCAGTTGCATCAGCTGAAAGAGTTTTTCAAAGCTGAAGTTGATAAAGTCATATCTTCGTTCGACTATGTCGCAAGAAAGATTGAGTGACTTGGCTATCTTGTCTATCGAAAGGGAGCTGGTTAAAAGTATTAACTTTGAGAGTTTAGTTAATGATTTTGTAGGAAAGAAAGGAAGAAAAATTATGTTTTAGAATTTTTATTTTAGTTTTTACTTTTGCATATGTTTTTTGTTTCTTGGATAATGATAATTGTTTACCAAAAAAACATTTATATGAAATAAGGCCTTTTTTGAAACACCGCCTATGGTCTTTTCAACCTTAGGAATGGCTCTGGCACCAATCAGGACATTGCACAGTAGTACGGTACTTCAACTCTCTCATATCATTATAGATTCGATTCAGTCTCACCTATCATCGTTGATGTATTCGACTTATTCAAAATTCGCAAATATACTCATATTGAATCATCAAACTCATCTTTTCAGTCCCGCCTATCATCCAACTTCTAATTTTGTTTTTCTACCTTTGTACATAGTTTGATGATTTAATAAAAATTTAATATTTCATTAAAAAGGATGAATGCATATGTTTTATACTAAAAATTGAATATATATATATATATATATATTTGAATGAGGACTTAATCCACAGTGTGGAAGTGATTTAAGGTGATAAAGAATAAGTGGTTTGATATTTATAGACGCACATTGTATATTAATTTCAATTAGGGATATTAAAGCGGGTTAACCCGATCCGTTTATTCCGCCTCGGTATGGGTTAAGTTTAATTATGGTTTCTGGTGGGTTCACCTGCATTAACCTGCAAGTTCTAAACTAACAACCCTAATCTAACCTGCACTATAATCACGGGTTTAACAGGTCAGCCCGCAAGTTTTAAAACTAAATTTATAAAAAAAATGAAAATTTTATAGATTTGACTCAATGACTATGAAATAAGTGCATGTTGTATCCATCATAAACCAAAACAAATAGTTTCAAAAATCACAAAATGCATAATATAAGATGAGATAATGGAAATCGTAAAAGAAAAGAAAAAAAAATACTTGATATTAGTAAATATCCTTGAAACGAGCAAGTGAGTGGTTTTTCACTTCCGCAAATAGATATAAGGTTAGTGTGATTAGAATTACTTGAATATGTAAAGTTATACTTTAACTTTTTTGGAATTTGAAAAAATAAAACAAGAGATTAACGGGACATGAGTCTATGACTGCCTATATAAATTATATAACGTAAATAAAAATCGACATGCAATGCTGGTTTTATTGACTATCAACCCATATGGGTTTGTCCCATAAAGACTGATAGACCGCAATGCTGATTTTGTTGACTATCAAAACATAAACCCTAACTTGTTCCATAGCAATGTGGATTGAATGTAACCCGTGCATTTTCAATTCTAATTGACACTCCTAATTTCAATCAGTAAAAAAATTACTCGGAT